>LQRL01126479.1:24543-34603 GCA_001703475.1 Hydroides elegans
TAAGCGATGCACCCTGACCATGTAATAAAAACGTTTATTGCATGGGTTCAAAATAATAATCACAATGTTTACATTTATAATCATTATTAGAATTCATAGGTTAATTTATATCCGAAAATATGATTTTACCGGTTATAGGTATTATTCATTCAATGTATATGACAATTACACAAATCCATTAATTTTATGATGCTGATTTATAAAATGTCATGTGTCTAATCATTATATAATGCTTTTTTGCAATACAAAATACAAGATAAGTATTAACTAAATGTCAGTTAACATTGAGTATTGAATCATATCAACTGTTTCTTTATTAACACAGTTTACCAAGAAGAGCTTGCTGAGTTCGAAAATCAGCATTATCGCATCCTTCATGGTATACAAATCTGTCGAGCTGTTTAAATTTTAGCTTTTTCACCCTCCTTGCATGTATCTTTGAAAATGTAAAATCATCATTTATTCAAATTATAGATATCTATATTTGGTACCAAAAGTGTTTTGAGAGTATTTTAAACAATTGGAGTGATGGTAATCATATAGTATTTTCTACGTTGAAATGAATGTATAAGTATCATAAATACTTACGAGATTACTTGCACTTTGAACTTAGAAATAATTACGCGTTTCAAAATGAACATTCAATTATATCTAAAGAAACAAAACCCTGAAAAACTGATCTCCTCAAAATGCCATGTTTACTTTGGATTATTCAGTGTACAAATGACAATTATAGATATTTACATGCCAAAGACAGAATTACTGTAAGCAACGCAATATTTTACAAATATCCATGTGTGCTTCACTTTTTATGTATATAATTTTAACAATATTAAGTGTGATGTTAAATGTTAGAAACAGCTGCATAGGTTAAGTGCTACTCTATTAGTGTTCAAACCATGATGAGCTTTTCGAATTGATTCGTTTGAAAGGTTATTAAATGTCATGCATGAATCTGTTCTATAAATGTTGTTTGACCTTTTATTTTGCTCTCTTTGAATAATTACTTCTGAGAAATAAAATGTTTACGAGAACATGTAAATGTATTGAATGTGTCATATTTTGATTGTCTTAAGAAATCTAAATTATTAACACGCTTCCTTTTTATGTTAGTGAACGATATATTACGATTAATTTTGTATTAAAGAGAGATATGATCAGTTCAAACATATTACAGCTTGCACAAAAACTAATCTTGCCTTTCAGTCGATCTCGTGTGCGTTAACCTAAGGTAATCGTGAGCTCAGGGAGAGGATTTTTTATTTGGCATGTATCAAACTAAATTGTGAACGTCGGAGAAACGACTGAGCAAATTTATCGGACCCTTCGCTTATCATGATTGGAAAATTTACTCATAAATATACCTATCTTTTACATAGTCATCCATTTGCATTGACATTTTTCTTGCGTAGTTTGCTTTTTTCTGGAATGCATCATATATGGGATATAAACTAATGCGAATATTCTCTATTCTGTCGAATTCGTTGAATATAGCTGTACATTCATCATGTACATATTTATACTTTAGGCCTATGAATAATCCGTTCCCTCACTTGCAGAAGTTGTAATTCAATTAAGCAATAACTTGATCTGCTACATATTCAGAAAGACATATAACTCATTTACTACTCATGCTCTATTCATTACGATTTTTATGAGATAATATGAATTATTTTATCTTCTTCCATATGCATAAAACCTGCATTTTAAAAAAAAAAATAAGAGTCAGAAAATTAAGCATAACAACCCTACGTATAAAGTCATGTGTTTTGCAGAGGATATTTAAAAATATTTAACATTTTAAGTAATACTGAGCATAGTTTCAAGTAAATAAAATCAAACTACATTTTTATGAAGTAAATATTGTATTCGGCTACACATTTTATGAAAGGTCTCTTATTCACTTAGCCTTAAAAAATCAATTACGAAATGGAAACCATGCTAATACTGAAATTAAAGATAATATTAATAAATCAAATGCCTCTTAATATTATTAAAACGGTATTGTTGAATAGATCGATTTAGATTTCGGTGTTCAACGAACGATATTTGAGGTTGTTTGCGACAAAAAAAATGCTGCGTCATATGTTATAAATTATCAGAATTATGATATATCTGAAATCAGTGTGTAGGTTTTGGTCGAGCAATGAACGTATAATTTCACTATAAATATACTATAAATTCACTATAATGGCATGTTTGAATTGCCCGTTTAGATCATCATGATTAATTATGTGTGTTATTAAGTAAATTAATAATATGACATAGTGACATACAGGTTATGCATAAACAAGTTCTAGATTAAGAGCTTCGGCGCCATACATGTACTAGTGTACTTAATGTGTATGTAAAATAAATATTGAATGCCATATAGCGTTTATTTACAACATCGCACGTGTCATTTTTGTATAATATATATTCACATTATAGTTATTAGGTGAATATTTTTCAAAACTAGGGTGTTTCATCTTAAAAGTTGGTCTACTGTTTTAATTCAATAAATGTAATTGGATTCACAGCGACTTTATTCGGTTTAGTATATATTTTAATGAGTGCAAATGTAATTATCAGCTAAAATGTATCATCATACACACATATTGAAGCCATGATAACAATCTGAAATGTTTATCAAGTATTGGTTATATTTAACTAAAGATGATATAATACCTTAGATACTCTAAACTACTGTTTATTTAAATGAATGTAATTGAATAAACTGCGACTTTTTTCGGTTAAGTAAAAGTTTTTTATGAGTAAAACTGTTATTATCAGCTAAAATGTATCATCATTCAAATATATTTAAACGCTAATTGCAATTTGAAATGTTTAATCAAGTATTGGTTATATTTAATTAAAAGTGATGTAATACAATAAGTACTATACACTTAAATATCGAAAGTGTTTTATACGTATACATAGGATAAACGACGGAGTAACATTATATGATCTTTCGCTTATCATAATTGGGAAACTTACTCATCAAAATAGACGTATCTTTTAAATATTTATATAGTTGCATTCCGTTTTTTCTTGTGTAGATTGATTGTTTTCCGGAAGCCATTATATATGTGATCCAAACTAATGCGAATATACTCTATTCTGAAGAATTCGTTGAACATAGCTGTATATGCGATCGAATTTAAAATTTTATGAATTCATAACATATTTATACTTTACGCCTATGCATAAAAGTTCACCTTTTTGCAGACGTTATAATTAAAATTGGCAAAACTTGATCTGCTACATTTTCAGAAAAACATATAACTCATTTATTACTCATGCTACAAACACTACAATTTTTTATGAGATAACATGAATCATTTGATGTCACTCTACACATGCATATAAACTGTTTATTTGTAAAAGAAATCGAAGAGTCAGAAAATGAAACATAACTCACCTACGAACAAAGAATCACATAGTTGTGACTTTGTGTTTTGCAGAAGATATTCAAAGAAAATTAACAGTTTAAAATATATTAAGTATATCTTCAATCAAATGAAATCAAAATATATTTTTGTCAAGTAAATATTGTATGCGGCTCCAAATTTTGTGAAGGTTTCATAATCACTTTGCCTGGATTCGAATAAAAGTCAATTATGAAATATAAACTATGCCTATACTAAAATTAAAGATATTATTAATAAATCAAATGCCTTTTAATGACAAATTATTTAAACGCGATTGTTGAATAGATTGATTCAAATTTCCGTTTTCATAGGATGATGTTTGAGGTTATTTGCGACAAAACATCTGCTACATCACATGTTGTGATCAATTATCAGAATTGTGAATCTAAAATCAGTTTGTAGTTTCTGGTCGAGCGATGCTCGTATAATTTAAATTCACGATAACAGCATATTTTAAAATACTCGTATAGATAATCATGTTTAATAATGTGTATTATGCAGAATATCAATAATATGACATACATGAAATACACGTAAGACATGAACAGGTTCTAGATTAAAAGCATCGGCGCCATACATGTACAATTTTACTTAATTTGTATGTAAAATAAATGCTCAATGCCATATAGCATTCATTTACAACATCGCACATGTCATGTTTGTATAATATATACATATTCACATTATAGCTATAACTTGAATATTTATTAAAACTAGGGTGGTTCATGGGGATCATAGGTTGGTTCATGTTAAACATTGGTCTACTGTTTATTTAAATGAATGTAATTGGATAAACTGCGACTTCTTTCGGTAAAGTAAAAGTTTTTTATGAGTAAAACTGTAATTATCAGCTAAAATGTATCATCATTCAAATATATTTAAACGCTAATTGCAATTTGAAATGTTTAATCAAGTATTGGTTATATTTAATTAAAAGTGATGTAATACAATAAGTACTATACACTTAAATATCGAAAGTGTTTTTTATACGTATACATAGGATAATAGTGCTTAGAACAATTTATTTTCGAATTGTCTTCATCAGGGCTTTGTGTTCATTGTGATAAAATGAAAAGGTGTTGTCCGGATAATTTGTTCAATATTCATATTGAGTTGTATTCAACATGGTCTCAATGCCTGGCATAGACGAATCTTCGGGCACTTTGCAAGCAACAAGCTTTGCATTTTTCACTTTTGTCTGTAACAAAAGAAAACAATAATGCAACTTTAGTATACTGTGTGTAAAATAGTGGATACCAGTATTCTTAAAGTATTATATCATATTGACATATATGAAGAAAAACGTAAAATTAGTACTTAACTAGTGTTTAGTTAATTGGATAATTGAAATGCATATACATAGAGTTACCTTTAAACCTGATATGCTACTTGCAAATTTCAAAATTTCAATGTCGCAATACTATCAAATAAAGAAACCAAAAAATATGTGAAAATGTTATGTAGTGTAAAACGTTATACTTGAAAAACATAACTCAATTTCGCTCTGCATTTGAATTGCAATCCCTTATTTTCTATTCTAGAACAAAGCTTATGCTCTGACTGAACAGTGCTAAAAAATTGTATCAAATAAACTTACCCTAGTTTTACCTCCAACAGGACTGACCTGAACCAACCATCGATAAACATCACATTGCTTAAATTGTCCGCGTGGTGAGTAGCAGAACTTGTTCCATCCCACATTATTTATAGCCTGATCAAATTTAAAAAGTAATTTTCAAGAGCCCTTACATAGTTGTTTCCTTTTGAAATGTCATGCAATGACATGCAAAAGAAAATTCATTATTTTATTATATAAATGGAAAGATATCGCTTTTTAAAAGTCAAAACTATTGTAAATTAAAAATATATATATTGTTCAAATGTCACTACAAAATATTCATTTGCATAATTCCTGTCTAGCACAAAAAAAACATAATATGTTGCGACAAAAATACCTCAGTATGCAGGAACTTAGGACAATTATGCGATTCAAGACTAAAAATGATAGATCGACTTCCATGCACATTCAAGCATAGCTTGTAAGGGTAATAGGTCTGTTGGAAGCGGTTATTTTGAGAATAAAACGCATCAACAATAAGAAGAAAAGGCATTTTATTCGCACCGCAATCAAGATTGTTTCCAGATCCTGTAAAAAAAAGATGAAACAATATTATATATACTTACACAAACATGCCTCTACCTCTATACAATGTTTTTATAAATTTGTCATGTTGTTAGCCTCAATATTATAATTACTTTTCATTTTTTCATTAAAGTCCCATGTTTTTTTGCATTGGTGATTTTTTCAGGAAAGTGTTCTAGATTTAGTTAGCTATATAAAAAAATGCAGATTGCACAAATTAATAAGCATCTCTTTGACAACAAATATTGATCGATTATGACAAAAGGTAAATTCAGCCAAGAATTATAAGATTGAATTTTACGTAGCAATCTATATGTATACACAATTGTCAATGGAGTATTTGTGCGCTTAGATTTGAGAACATGGTGCACGGGAGCAAAATATTGAATAACATTAATTTTACATAATTTGCAAAGCAATTAGTTAATATATTCATAATAATCATTTGATATTGTTTTCAAGAATCTTGTTTTTTTATATTGGATAAATGTTACCTAAAAGAGCGTTTTTTGTGTTCAATATTTTCTTAACGCATCCTTCTTTGTATTCAAAACAAGCCGGATTCTTGAAATTGAGTTTCACTTTTGTGCTGCCAGCCGGACAAGAATAGCAATCTGTAATCAAAAGTATTGATTGAATTGTATTAAGACAACAACAGTAACATTTCTATCATCGTTCGTTCCTTAAAAAGTGTATGGTCTCATAATAGTTATCTTGTTTAGAATATGAATCGTTGCAATGCAAATGGGCTTTTTAAAATCAAACAATGATTGTTTTCTAAATTATTTAAATGGTGTCTACAGAAAGACCGCGGTCAGAATTTTACCAGAACATATGCTGTACACTAATTCAAAAAAATCATGGCTCAGTACTCTAAACACAGGTGCGAGTACCCTATTAATCAGTCTCATAATAGTTATCTTGTTTGGAATATGAATCGTTGCAATACAAATGGGCTTTTTAAAATCAAACAATGATTGTTTTCTAAATGATTTAAATGGTGTCTACAGAAAGACCGCGGTCAGAATGTTACCAGAACATATGCTGTACACTAATTCAAAAAAATCATGGCTCAGTACCTTAAACACAGGTGCGAGTACCCTATTAATCTGCTTGTCGACGTATATTTTTAGACAATAGCGTATCTTGGTTTAATATTGTTACGCTATTATTACGCTTCTGCTTATACTGAATTGTTTTTTAATATAACAATAGAACAATCTGACAATATTGATAACTAATCAGAACAATCTGAAATATATATTTTAGCGCCATTACAGCACACAAGCAACTTACTTTCGAAAGTTAGACATATCTTTTGCAATAGTTTGATGCGCCCTTCCTAGCTACCTAGCAAACGTTTTACATGTTTACGTCGACATTAATGACGTAAAAAATTGTTTTACAATAGGTTTCCCAATTTGTCGTTCATATCCTAAAAGTTTGTGGCTGATTTATCTATAAAATCACCAATTTAACACATACAACTGTATATATATATTTTTTTTTCAATTTAACTACATCGATGTTTGAAAAAAAAACTAAAAACAGGAAACATCTAATTTACTCACATGCTAGAGTCAGCACTTCTCCTAGAAACACAAGTGTTTTCAAAACAGCCATGTTCCTTTTGATAAACGATACGTTAGATAATGTGATATAATTATATATGTCTCATACCTTTTATACGAATATTGAATGAATCGAATTGTATTTTACTCTTATTGAATTTTTTTTTTAATGTTAAGAACAATGTTTGAAAAGGTCGATCATTATTTATGTTACCAGATGTCAAACGTTTATCATAAGTAAAGGTCAATCTTGAAGTTTGCACATTACTAAAGCGTTTTCAATCGATAGAATTTAACCTTTAATACAAGAAAAAAGTCAATGCTTATTTTTCATAGGGTATGAACATAAGGAATTCATGATATTAATACCATTTACTGTTCATAAATAATTCTAATTTAACATATATGAAAATGAGAAAAGTTCAAAGTGGCGGCATGAATCCTACAAAGTTGCGTAATTGGTTTCATATAAAAGGTCAGTGTTTATTTATGATTGAGTATAAACATAATGTACCGATAACATTTATATTATTTAATGTCCATAAATATTACATTAGTGTCATAAATGACATCAAACCCGTTCAGAATTACGGCAAGATTCCTTCATAGGATTGTGCACAAGTATTGATAGTATTAATGTCTATTCCTCACTAAGTATGAAAATAATGTTTGTTTGGCATTTATACTATTCATTTCCCAAAACAGTCAACAATTTAAAATTTGAAAATCTCTCAAAAGATCAGTATTGCAATTTATAAAAAGGTTTAAGTGGCATATATGAATATAAGAAAAGTTCAGAATCGTAAAAAGGATTTTGCAAAGCTGTGTTAGTGGTTGATTAAGAAAAGGGTAATTTTTTGTTGGAGTTTGAGCATAACGTATGAATGTTGTGTATACTATATACTGTAGTGACACCTGCTGTTGACTGTAGTGAAGAGTTCGGAATTGCGGCATACCTCGTAAATTTGACTTTAAGTTTCTTTTTTTTTTGTTTCATTTAAAAACTACACGCATTTTTTGCGGGTCAATAAACGTCAAGGCCCTTACATATATGATGTATTAGTAAGCCTTTATGCATACCGTTCGGCTTTAGTTGTGTATTATTTGAAAATATCGGTTCAAATTAAGAATTTGATGAAATGTTTTTGAATTCATAGGTGCGACACGTTCTCGTATGTTGAAATGAATGTTTTAAGCTTTATACTCATTTGATGCGAGATGATTCAGCATACCTAATGTTTTAATAATGTAAATTAATATCGGAAACTAAAATTTATCGTGAAATAGATATATACCTCTGGATCGACACAACTTCCAAACATTATCAAGAGTGATTGAAACATACGCGTTCAAAGTTGTGTTTATGATATAAAAGCAATCAGGTATAAGAACATTGGCAACTTTGTTACTGCAATCAAGATTGACTTTTGATTCTGGTGGAATAATAATTATACAATAGATTATATAGGTTAAATTGCCTTTTAGCTTTTTTGCAATAAATTTGCTGTCGTTTAACAAACGTTTAAGCGGCAATCTTAAAAATCGTCGCTCACATTCATCACGCAAACTAGTTCGAAGATCATTTTTGAATATCGGTGCGTCTTAGATTGAGTCCTCAATATCAATATAAGGTTGTGTTCATCACAGTCTCGGGGATGGTATAATCTTCCAGGATTCTATATGCAACAAGTTTTACATTTTGAGCCTGTGTCTGAAGCAATTAAAGCCCAGTATAAGTGCCTCCGCGGGGCATAAATTGTTTGAAAAGAAACAAGTCAAATTATGCAGAGCCAATAGAACAAACATAAGTAGTACATCGACAAAAACGTTTCTCATTAGCATTTCTTGGGCTATCATGTTTCTTATTTTTTTTGAAAAATATACTTGGCTTGAGAGTCATTTAATTAATTCACTATAAACATTTCACTTTGGTTCACGGTAAAAACATTAAGATAACTAATATCGTTCATATATTTTAAGATCAATTGAGGAATGCCCCGCATGAAATATGTAAAACATCGCTTAATATATTCAATTGTACATTTTTTTCTGTCATAGGTAAGGTTATTTATTCAAAACATTATTCAAATTTTGAAAAACATTTTGTCAGTAAATTTACTAATGCCAATAACATGGATGCATACAATAACTATAACAAACACACATTATAAAATTACATGAATATAAAATGTTGTGAAGTAAATGTTCATAATAGTCCTATTAAACTATACCCTAAGATAAAACAAACGCAAAAGTCTAGTACATTAACACATTTTTAGTCCAAAATGTCTTCTCTAGTAAATTAACAAATCAAGTTCTGTTTGGTCATTCAAATTGCATTTCAACATGTCCGTGTACATTGGTTTTATTTGATACATCAGCGACACCTTCAAAGACATCCAATGCAAAGGATGATTTGAATTTTATCAGTGACAGGCAAATGAAACGATGCCTTACATTTAGGTTTTATTTGCCATATGTTACCATAAATTTGTTGATATTATGTTATGTTGATGATGACTTATGATAATGTTTTCAAAAATTATTCAGAAAATTTAGTTGTGCATGTTGACAATTTAGAAGTATACATCAAATATAATGATATAAATCTTTTTTTGAGATAAATATACAGCAAAATTCAATGTCTAATTTTAAACTAGAACAGTAAATGTGACAAATGCGAATGGACAGTAAAATCACACACTTTCAACGAAAAACTGTCTTCTTCGTGCACAATAACAAATAGACTTCTCTTTGGTCTAGCACATTGCATTTCAACATAGCCGTTTCCATTGGTATTACTCGATACATCGGAGCCACACTCAACTAGATCTGTTGCGAGGGCGGGGTTGAAATTTGTAAGTGACAGGAAAATTGAAAAAGGCCTTATATTTTGGATTTCTCTTCTAAGTGTAGACATAAAGGCAATATCTGTC
>LQRL01126483.1:7417-22397 GCA_001703475.1 Hydroides elegans
GGGAGTTGGTTCTGTTGAAGCAGGGAAATTTGAAATCACATTTGTCACACCAGTATCAGGAGAGAATGATTTCAGATATCCATTGTCCATAAAGAATAAGAGGTTTTCTGCAAATAACATTATTCAATGCACTATTTGAACACATCAAGGAAAGAACTTATGCTATTCTGATTGAATCACTATAATTTAGTTATGACTTTTTATTTTTTCATAAATAGTGAAACAAAACGAGCTATAGAATAAGTACTTGATATATGCACTTAAGATATACTGGTAAACCAATGCATTGGTTTTTTTTCTATAGCAGCTGGATTTTTAACCGACTTGTGAAACAACGTCAGCAGCAAAATATTGTTTTATAACATCCTACTCTTTTCGTCGAATGTAATTGGTGAGGTGTCTGTTATAAAAACAGGTTGGGCAATAACATTGGCCGAAGTTCCGTCATAATTGGCTTGAACAATGTGACCTTGTACGTTATCATTCCAGTATATTTTACTGAAACATGAAGTAAATATCATAGATATGTAATCATGTGACACTTTACAATTCCTGTTGTATATGTGTTAGTGCCATTTGATTTCTTCAATTTATCACCTTATCAATTGACCGTATCATGTCGGATGCTAAGAGGTAGTGTTAAGTTTAATTCCTAACTACGCTGATGAATCGATTTACCGATTAACAGTATCGAGTCGGACATCCCACGGCCGACTCAAAACAATTCCATTATCTGGTATTATATTTATTGGGTCATTGGCGCTTAACACAGGATATGTAATGCATAAGATTGACCCAGCTGAAGTGGTGAAGAATAGCTTTTTCAGATCTCTATCTATGTTGATGCTGTATATAAATGTCCCTGAGCCTGAAATCAAGATACAATAAGCAATGTATATTAATGAATATATAAGCTAATTATTATTTTTAAAAAATGCTAGTTTACAATTACATAATGCTAACATTTCATCAGCTATGAGCTTCTATAGATAATCCGTAATTCACTCGGCTTAAATCAGGATGTATCGGAAAAAAAAACAATTTCAAATGTTTGCCTTTTAGATAAACATAAATTTGAAATAAAAAATATTAAAAATAAACATAAAAGAGAAATGGTTTGAGATAATCTCTAATATTCAATATTGAATATGCAACATGTCTCTTTTTTTACATCGGTTTTAAATTCTAAATTCTAAATGTGGTAAAAAATACCCATGTCAAGGAGTTGATTTGAATTGGTCCCATTGATTTCAACAGATGTGATTTTGCCCTGGTCCCCTAAAAGGATGATGTTTAGAGCAAGGTCGACATCAAAGTACCAATTCACAATATAACTCGGCGATATAACGATTTCGTTAGTGAGTTTGTGTTGACTTGATGCAGGCGTGTCAACGATTTCAAAGAATCCAATTCAATCTACTTCATTTAATTGGCTCATAAGCAGTTTATCACAGGGCAGTTCGCCTAAAATGAAGTATGTTTTTTTTCAAGAATGAGTCCGAATTCATTCAAACCATAGATTATTTTGATTATATACATGACATTTTATATTCAACTCACACTTAACTGAGTCGTATCAAGTTTATTTATACTTTGAACAATAGTACATAAACTAATACATATATGATATAATATATGTAATTATAATTTTCCTTAAAATGCCCAATTTGAATACGAATAATGCAATACGGACAATTCAAGTTACATATCAGTTACATTGTAAATACAGCTTAGCAATACATCAATCTTTGTTACCAATCAAATGTAAATATAACTCTTTAAGCTACGATTTTGTCTTTTAATCAATTGCTTTACCTGTTTCAGTTCGTTGTTAGATGTTAAAATTAGAAGCATAAACATATTTTCAGTTCAAATATAATGACATGAAAAACCAAACTATTTCAGTTTAACAAAGTCCCTCCTTATATAGTCTAATTATCATGGCGGTTTATATCATATACGACAGGAGGGAGTTTACATTTCTATGCCAAAAAGCGGAAAGGATGCTTGATTGGGTGATGTTTATAGAGATGGAGTGTATCTGTTAAAATAAAGGACATGTACGCGGCCCTTTTATATGTGAAGAAGTTCAGCCAGAGGTCGTAGATGAATTAGTTTCATGTGGAAATAACTTGACGTCGATCGAAGCGTATTCCCTCATTGCAATGCATGTTTAAACATTGTGTATTGTATGGTATATACATTTTTTCTCGTTTTTTAAAGAAAGAAATGGTGTGAAATAAAGATGGGATGGTGGCATTTGTAAAAATCAAATATCAAAAGTTCAAATATTTTTGCACTTCAAAAACTTGATGCCCATTAGACGTTGTACAATATTCAATATACAGTATTCAATATCCCAAATTGTCACATGAAACCTTAGATCAAACCAGTTGTTAAATAGATAAACAATAATATTTTTTTAACTTAAGAAGCCTTGACTGTGAATTTATTGATTGAAAATTAAAAACCTAGATTAAAAATACGTGTATCGGCATAACTATCACATAAAAGGAAGGCCCTTCATACAATCTCAATATAAACTCTTGATTAACAGTGAGTCTAATAAAAAAAATGACGGGTAATTCATTCAAATAGATACTGGACTTGCAGTTTATCTGTTAATATCTGAGCATTTATCACAGTTCCATCTGACATTTCGATGTATTGTTAAACTGCAAATTTTGTTGCAGTTATATTTATTGGAATTCAAATATTAGAAAATGAAGTAAATAAATTAATTTTGAATTCAATAAAACAAATATGGTGCTTAAATATCCATAATTATCAAAATCTAGGTGTCCATTGGGCATCACATAATATTAACGATTTAGTAAGCATGTTTTTAAATGGACCTGTCACTATTTAAATAACAATATAAACTCTTAAATTAAAACAGTTATCAAATAGATAAGCTTACTTTCGCATATTGATCCTGTGTATCCCGCGTTGCAGGTACAACTGTAATAATTGACTTGGTCGTTGCAATTACCGTTGATACAAGGGTTGCTGGCACATTCGTCGATTTCAGCTGACAAAAAAGCATTTAGACAAATGTTAAGAAGCATTAAACGGGAAACTGCTGATTAACAATTAGAAACCTAGATACGTTTATCGGCATAACTTTCACATTATAACGACAACATAAACCAAGGCCCTTCATAAAATCTTCACGAGTCCGCTAAGTATTGGTTAGCATGAACGTAGTTTCAATTGTCATTCACTTTAGAAAACTGCAAGTTCTTCATAAACTGGAAAAATATAGAATAAAGGAGGGAGTGTTCATTTGCATGAAAAAAACGGGTGGTATTTTTATTTGCGGATTTCTATTGATGAACAGAGTACCTTATACGATAGTGGACATGTGCAATATGCTGTATTTTGTTAACAAGTAATTGATACAAATTTAGTGAAAGGTTGACTGGTAATTCAAATAGATACTGAACTTTTCACTTTTATCTGCTGATATCTGAGCATTGATCGCAGCATCATTCTACATTACGATGTATTTTAAAACTGCAAATAATGTTGCAGTAATATTTATTCAAGTTTATATATTAGAACCTGAAGATAATGAGTTAATTTTGACTTAAATAAAACAATATGGCTTAAACATACCTAATTATATAAACCTACGTGTCCATCGGGCATCGGATAGTAAACATGTTTTCAAATGGACCAGTCACTATTTAAATAACAATATAAACTCTTAAATTAAAACAGTTGTCAAATAGATAAACTTACTTTCGCAACTTGATCCTGTGTATCCCGCGTTGCAGGTACAGCTGTAATAATTGACTTGGTCGTTGCAATTATCGTTGATACAAGGGTTGCTGGCACATTCGTCGATTTCAGCTGAAAATCAACATTTTAGACAAATGTTAAGAAGCCTTGAACGGGAAATCTTTGATGGACAATTGCAAACCTAGATACGTTTATCAGCATAACTTTCACATTATAACGACATAGGAAACCAAGGCCCTTCATAAATTTTAATTAGGCCGCTTAGCAATGGTGAGCATGAACGTAGTTTCAATTTTCATTCACTTTAGACAATTGCAAGTTCTTCCTAAACTAGAAAAAATATAGAATGGTGGAGGGAGTGTTCATTTGCGTGAACAAAAAGCGGGAGGTATTTTTATTTGGAGATTTCTATTGATAAAGAGAACTTTATACCATAGTGGACATGTACACAATGCTGTATTTTGTTAATAAGTAATGGATGGAAATTCAGTAAAAGGTTGACTGGTAATTCAATTAGATACTGAACTTGTCAGTTTATCTGTAAATATCTGAGCATTTATCGCAGCACCATTCTACATTACGATGTATTTTAAAACTGCAAATTATGTTGCAGTTATATTTATTTAATTTTATATATTAGAAAATGAAGAGAATGAGTCAATTTTTACTTGAAAAAAAATATGGTGCTTAAAAACCCGTAATTATCTAAATCTAAGTGTCCATCAGGCATCAGATAGTAAGCATGATTTAAATGGACCTGTCACATTCTAAATAACAATATAAACACTTGAATTAAAACAGTTATCAAATATATTAACTTACTTTCGCATCTTGATCCTGTGTATACCGCGTTGCATGTACAACTGTACGAATTGACTTAGTCGTCGCAATTACCGTTGATACAAGGGTTGCTGGTACATTCGTCGATTTCAGCTAAAATACTTTAAAAAAAAAATGACATATTTTTGGGAGCCTTAAACATAAAACCATCAAAATAATATGAAAATAGGTTTAACGATCTTTGGTCTTGGTTTTAAAATAAAACATCCAACATCATGTCCTGATATTATAACGATTAATACCGTTGATGGTAAATACAATAAACAAATACGAACTTGAGAGATAGATTCAACTCATACATAATATCATGATACTAGTCACTTAGTCACTCTAAGATAAGATCCTGCCTAATCGTATTGCGGCTTATACCAATGATATATATTTCACTCGATCACCTACAACACTGATTTCAAAATCTGGGTATTTTCATTTTTGGAGGCCAAAAACCAAGGTATCTATAGATACCCTGAATAAAATCAGATCAACTATAGATACCCTGACCAAATCAGCGTATGATAGTTACCCTGGGGGTTTATATATACAAAATAGCAAATAAACCATGCAACAAAACTTTATTTGTAATTATGTTATTATTTGAAAATATTATATATTGACAGACGGAATGACATATGGCACATAACTAAAATGACTAAAAATATTGACAACGCTAAAAAAAACACTAACCCTCGCATTGATTGCCCTTGTAGCCTGGTTGACATGTGCAAGTGTAGTGGCAGAGGGAGTCCGTACACGTAGCTTCGTTTTGGCACGGGTCGCTTAGGCACTCATCAACTTGGAAATATTGAAAATATATTAACAATAGTCTTGAATGAGTGGATATGTTTTGGCACGGATGGCTTAGATACTCATCAACTTGGAAATATTGAATATATATTGACAATTACCATGAATAAGTGGCTTCGTTTTGGCACTGGTCGCATAGAAACTCATCAACTTAGAAATTATTGAAAATGTATTGACAATAACTTTGAATAACTGGCTTCTTTTTTTGCACGGGTTCCTTATACACCCATTAACGTGGAAATATTGAAAATATATTGATAATTACTTTGAATTAGTGGCTATATTTTGGCACGGGTGGCTTAGACGCTCATCAATTTAGCAATATTGAAAATATATACAATAATCTTGAGAAAGTGGCTTCATTTTGACACGGAACGCTAAGGCACTCATCAATTTGGAAATATTGAAAATATATTGATAATAACCTTGAATAAGTGGCTTAGTTTTGGCACTGGTCGCTTAGACAGTCATCTACTGGGAAATATTGAAAATATAAAAACCATAATTTTGACCGTTTTTATTAAATTTTCTACTTAAACTTATTTGGTACAGGTCGCTTAGGCACTCATCAACTGAGACATAATGCAAATATATAGACAATAACCTTGAATAAATAAACCATTTTTTATTGAACTTTCTAACTACCAAATTTCCATTTATAGAGCCTATAGGTATACTGATTCTATTTACGCAATACAGTCCTAGTTTTAGTAAACTCGATACTATATTAAATTAAAAGTGGTGTTAAACAAGTGCCATTAATTATAGGACCTGCAACCAAGGTTATCGAGCCCTTGTAAAAATGATTCGTTACAAAGTTAATATATACTCATCGATGCCGTATGGAATGCGGATGAATTGAAAATGAAGAATGCAAATTAAATATAAAACAGGGCGGATAAAAACTTAAGATTAGATGGAATAAAGGACAGTTTATGTAAATAGTACGAAGTCAAACTGTCATCATTTGGTAAGAAGGATTTATGTTGATATAAGTACAAACTCATCTTATAGCTACTTGGTTAAAAGGGTCGAATTTGTAATTGTACGAAGTGAACAGAAAACATGAAATTTATGATTATTTAGAAATAAAATATCTACGTTAAAAATGGCACGCGACCAACAGTATTTAGTTCTCAATAGTGTAGACCGTGTGGAACAATTGTAAACATATAATAAATAAAATAAATAAATGAAATAAAAAAAACTTGTCTCACTTTCTGACGACTTTCTGACGAGAAAATGTGTTTCATCTTTATACAAGATTACATCAACACGAATCTGTTTTCTAAAAACTACTTTAGGATCACAACATATGTAACTAATAGCCGTAAATATGTTTGAAAAAATATAAATGAATGACCTTTAAAATTCAAAGTTAGTAATTTAATACGGACAGGCAATTTTAACCGAATGAAAATTACAAAATTATATGCTGGGCTTTAAACGTAGTCCTTGATGCAAAAATAATTTAGAAACCGTAGGAAAATACTCTCTTGCAGATAAACATTTTCATTACAGGGTCCAAAATAAATATAAAACAATGACCTTTAAAATTCAAAATAAATAATTCAATACGGCCAGGCATTTTTAACCGGATATAAAAATACAAAATTATATGCTGGGCTTGAAAGATAACGTAAATGTAAAATGATTTTTTATGCTTAGGTTAAGATGGGACATTAGAATCCCGATCAAAATATCCGCGGACAGTTTCGGAGATAAAGTCACGATCTTGTCAACATAGGACATAAGTCCCCGGGTAATGATCGTTAGTTTTTTCTATTTAGTATATGATTAAAACTATTATGTCTTAAACTATAGTTTATCGTTATATTAAATTATATTGAGAAATCATTTCTTTTACATTTTGACTTCGGACTTGAAGTCCTATGTTGCTAAAATCGTGACTTATTTCCGATGAATTTATGTCTGGTGACTAAATGTCCATGGACTTTTGACCGAACACTAAATTCTTATGAAAAACTTACTTTATAAATAATTTCAGTAAAAAAAAGTGATTATCTTAACCGAAAGGAATTCATGTAATGTTATTATTTCTTATGCGATATTTGCGGGTTAGTGATTTAATTGCTCAGAAATTTACAATAACCGAACACACATTAGTTTCGTTGTTAATGAAATAAATGTCGAATACATCCTTTTGAAATGTCGATATCTTTTCATGCAAATTTTCCGTATGCAATCACTGATACCACTTAGACTGTTGCTGCATCTATTAAGCAATTCATTCAACATCCCTTACTTTGTTTTATAAGAAAATGATAATCTAACCTGAATCGCCCTGTGATGATGGATCATTGCTCTCTGAACTATCCAAAATGCATTATATAGTAGTTAATTCTAAGAAATCAATTCAAAAAAATTCTCAATTCAAATAGGTCTTTATTTAAATGGAGGAACATCAATGTACCAATTAGTTTTAATTGTTCTGAAAACATTATATTAATATATAATATATCATTTACTAGATAACAACCAAAATTAACGCAAAAACTATCATTCTAGTAGTCAGAATTTTAAACTTATTCAACTTTTTTTGATAATTCAATATAAAGTTAGTCAACAATATATCCTAATGCAGGTCTATGTAGTAGTTAACAAGTTTTATACGTTACCATATCGTTTGTAAGTAAACAATCAAAAGACGGATAGAACTGATTTGAGACTTGATTGATCAACACAATCTTCCATTATGGTACTTACCCCATTGATCTGCGGATGATTGTGACTCGGTCTTTACAACACCTTATAAACAATTTTAGATAATGGTATGTAATGATTTTCATTTGATATTGCTATAACATGTTACATAGCATCATATACATATTTATATAACTCTCTATGTCTATCTCTGTCTCTGTCTCTCGATCCGAGCACTTATATTGTATGATCTGCGTCAATATACCAAATTTGGAAAATAAATGGAGCATTACATATCGATAGTAATTACTATATCAATTATTTACGAAATCATCAACTACCCCGCAATAGATATTGTTCTCGCCTGAGGAGCAAGGAGATCCTCGTTCGAGTCTCGCGTGGATCAATCTTTTTTCATCATTTTTTAAGTATTATCAAACAAAGAACTGTTTACTCTATACATATATTAATATTTGCCTTTAATTTAGAATAGTTATTTGTAATAGGAATAACTAAATATCAAGTTTAAAAACGATGTTTACCTTGCATCTTAGATTCGGAAACCACGCAAATGCACCGCAAAAAGGCATATTTTATAATAAAAACAACTTTGGTGGATAAATCTTATTGTTATTATCAAAAAATGTTCAGTTGTAATGTAGAACTACTAAATATCAAGTTTAAAACAATAAATAAAGACAGACAAAAACAAATTTCGTTATGCCTTCACATTTGGCTCAAATCGGGGACACATCAATTTAGTTATAATTAATTATAATCGATATAAAAAAACGTCCATAAGATATTTTGCTTATCCAAATAGCTTAGTTGCATCAGCACCCAGCAAGACATATTTTCCCTACAGATATGCCACTCTCTATGAAACATGTTCATGAATATAATTATCAAAACAAAAATAATCAAACAGTTTGCTTACCCGAAATGATCAGTTCAAGCATAAGAACTAGGCTTAATTTTAAAATGGTATTTCTCATCTTGTGATTTTTGAAGTTGATGATGTGTCTTACACTGAGCCGCCTTGCACAATAAATCTGTCTATGCTCCGTTTAGCATGTTTATAATACTATTTGACCTTACTTTCAATCATCTTAACAACTTAAGTCCTACAAAACTTTTCAACTCTCAACTTAATTTACCGGTTTAGGTTAACGTGATTTTATATCACAACACGAACGTTATTGTATTATAATCAAATATATGCGGGTAAATCAATGTACAAACATAGTAATATCATCAATTTCATACAAAAATAAACACCTTTGGACATAATCATAGCTAATGATCGAAATCGAAACGTAGGTAGACATATGATGACTTAAATAATATAATTAAATTGCGCTTGCTTCTTCAAAGAACTGTATTACATGTCAAAATATATCTAACCGTAAACATGTTGTGAAAGTGACATGCTAATGAAAAGGATGTGTGTTTCACCACGTTGTGATTATAAAAAATAGCTTATTTGTAATTTCAAATATACTTCAACAGTGTAGGCATTGAGGAATTTTAGCTACATCGATTATAATCATATGATAGTAGTTCAATGTTTACTTTTTCAATAGTCTAAAGTATACTGCAGCAAACTTAGAAAAAAAAAAGAAAATATTTACATGATATTGTAGACTTTCCATCCGAAAAAATATCTCAATATAATCCAAAAATATAAACATATTTTCGATTGAAAAAAATGTTTTTCTGTAGAATGTTTGTATCATTACGAAGGCGGGGCACTAATGAAAATTGTTGATAAAGATGACGATATGCATTCATTCAATAGCATTTTATTTACGAACACGAACAACAATTGATTTACACTTAACATGATCAATTTATGCCTGTGTACACATGCCACAAGAGCTATACGATGTTTCTCATTTTTTTAAAAGTCTATGTCGGGCCTCATGTTAAACTGTCCTCCATCCAAACTATATCTCTGTTCCGTCAATAATTTTCATTAAAAATCCCCTACTTATAATATGCTGATTTTTTTTCTAAATGTTTAGGGCTCAACAAGGTTACTGGCTTGAGTCTATATTTTAACACAAGA
Source organism: Hydroides elegans (assembly GCA_001703475.1). NCBI lineage: Eukaryota > Metazoa > Annelida > Polychaeta > Sabellida > Serpulidae > Hydroides > Hydroides elegans. Next base: position 17,538 of record LQRL01126483.1, read on the forward strand.
CCTTATTATATAAAATATGTGGGCCAATCAATGTACCAGCAGCACAACACAGCTGAAAAAGAACTTTTTGTCAAAATTATGGACACTTTCTACACACATCATAGGTACTGGTCGAATTTATCATACTTATCATAAACAATATGTTAATAAAGGTTTATAAACTGTATGCCAAACTCTTTGATTATTATATTTTTTTCAAGGCTGTGTTTCATCATTTCGATTTTAAGTTAACATAGAATGTTTAAATTTCATATCATGCTTCAATTAATAATCATGCTTCAATTAATAATCATCGAATATTCTATGACAATATATATAATGATATGTTTGTAAATATCTTATCCATTTTGGTTGCATACCATTGGTAATTTAGTTGTATGCAATCATTGCATTGTTTTAGAACGGTAGTCCTTCTCTCGAAAGAGGAACAGCTCAGTTTCCTTAAACATAAAGAAAACCACACTTGTTACAAAACCAATCACTTGTTAATAACTAAATTAATTTTACATGATTCTACAGGCTTATTTTTCTCACATATCGTTTTTATGTTGAATTTCATAATTTGTAGTTAAAGCTAGATTTAAAAAAAAATAAGTTCGCAACAAAATGAGAAATCTTACACAATATGTGATGATTGATATTTTATGACGAGGACAAATATACAAAGCATATTATATTCAAAATGTCAGTATAACTTTCCCTTTCAGTTAATTCTGCAAATCATTTAAATGTTCATTATTTAGAGGGGACCATCGGTATTTATGTTTTATACTTCATAACTATATTTTTAAAAATATCAGGTACAGAAACCTATTTCGAAAACCAATTAATTTGTTCCCAAACGGTTCTACGAAATAACTTTATATACGACTTAAATTGCACTATTTAAATATAATTTAAACATTCGATTTTTCGAAGGAAATATAATTTAATGACATTACATGCAGTAACAATTTTCATCTAAATCGGTGTATGATTGTAATATATGTAATGATTTTAGTGCATGCGGGCATTTAATAAAAGTCGCGTGCTAATGAATATGATAAAAAATAATCAACAATATGAATGTTGATATTTGAAATAGTTGGGAATCTATTTCAAATATCCTTGAAAATAAATGGAATTATGAGCTCGGTATTAGATTAATCTATTATGTTATGATTTTTTAGACGTAAAATGTATATTTCAGACGATTTTTAAAACAACAAAATTGATCAACACCTAATTTACCAGCATACAATCACAATGATAAACCGCAATATTAATTATATAACGCATTTTTTTTACAAAATATGTTTTTTGTTGCTTTAAACAAATAAAAAGAGAAAGTATCTTCGAATTCACGAGTTATATGAAATATTTGTTCCGTCTCATGGTAGAGTTACGAAGGTATTGGTGAGGAATATAATGCTAAATGTCATATCGATGCATATTGTATTTTAGAAATATCAAACAAATAATAAATTGATTGACAAAAAAAATATTAAATGAAATCAAAAAAATAGGAAAACTAGTGGAATGCTACATTCAATTGTTTCCGAAATCAACATCATGAACATTTTTAAATGTTTCCCAAATGTATTCAATTCATGGTGTATCTTTCAATATTTTGATACTCTGTACATGCTAATGAGAATGATGGAAACATTCAGACAAAAACTAGGACCAATATCACGGTTTATTCTTAAAACTTAATGAATGGTCAAATATATTACCACCTACTTAAAATTAGCACAAATTAATCTTAAAGGAACTAATTAAATATTTATTTTTACCTTACAGGGTTTTTGACCTTCATTGGAACAGTTTAAACATAATATCACTATATTACATGCAATAATTTGTTTGGACTTCAACAGTAAATGCATATAAGCGCGTTAGCTAAATGATGGCTTATGCGGACGTATCATGAAAATCATACACGCGATTTTAGAAAATCATATCTTAAGGTCACACTCTAAATTAAATTGAATTACACTATACCCCATTGCATAAACATTTACACATTATATACAAAGTTTGTTTTACTTTGATACTCATTATCATATTATCATAATAAAATACGGCATGGTTCGATAACGTAAAATTTATATCAAGACTATAAAACGATTTCCTTTTTTAATTCAAAAGATAATTACATATTTGAACATTTATTTCTAAATACATCGATGAATGTGTGGCTCCACATATGATTAATTTTAAGTAAAACCCGAAATATAATTCTATCATTTAATAATCTTTGACATTAAATACAAAAGTTGTTTTCACACGATATTATTTGGTTTGAAATAAACATGACCTAACTTTAGTCCATATCATTATATTGGATCGAGGTGGTGTTAAACTTTTACAGGTGATATTATATGAAATATTTACTTTTAATGTACACATATCTATATTTGTAGCGTAAAGAGATGTGTTTCAAAATGTAATGTGACAAAATGAATTATGAATGCCAGGTAGAGCTTAACCTTATAATTAGCTTATCTATGAATTATATAATTCTGAATCTTTAAAAATACAATTTTTACGTATGGTGCAATAATATACTTAATGATACAACAGAATGCTAAACTATATTTAAGAGGCCCTTTTAGAATAGGAAACCAATATAATTCACGCGGACATTATGCATGGTTTTGCATAATCATACAAGTGAGATACTGAATGTATTTTAAAGATAGTTTGCCTTAAATAATATAGAAGTTCTTTATTAATGTTTAAATTCCATACCTGCTAATGCCCCTATGATCCCTAATTGAATTTTTGTTTCCTTTAAATATGGCGTCACTTTTCCCGATAAATAGACGTAGCTGGTAAAATTCACATCCATGTTTTATGAAGTTACTGCAGGTCGTCTTTTGATGGTTCAAACGGACCAAAACTCATGATACCGACTCTTGAATGGATTGAATGTTTAAGGGTGACTTGGTCAAGTTTAACGATAGCTGCCCATTATAATTGATATATTTCTTTCAATTTACTGTTGCAACAGACAAATTTAAGTACATTGATTTGTGCTTTGTGTCACAACGTTTTGCATTATCAAATAGTTATATGAATGGTGCCATGGTTCAAAGTCGATTGTGAGGAAACTTGAACATTTTAACAAAGTATATATAAATATCAGATAAGTTCGATAATATATGACACAGCATGTTAACATATACTGCAGCATGTTAACATATACACCATGATTTAGATATTGCAATAAATGATAATAAAATGATATATTCAATATATCAAAATAGTTATAAAACAATAAATATGAAGGCTATGTGCGATTATATCTAGTACCTTGACAACTATGACTTATGCCGCTTCCAAATCAAGCATGTCTGCTACAGCATGTGCAAAAGTCGCATCTGTTTGCCTTATGGATTTGCACTTGGCTACTACATTTATGAAATGAAATAAGAAAAAAACACCTTTGTTCTAAATTACCTTTTTCAATAAATCATATTATCATTTATCAATTCAATACACTTTATGTTCCTCTCACCTGACGTTACGCTCAGAATAAGTGAAAAAGTCATCAAAACTGTATAAAAAAATTGATGGTGATACATGCAACAAGTCGATGTGCTAAGTTGAGCTTCATTCATTAATAATTAGAATTTTTGTCACAATTGCCATAACATCTAGCACCCCTTTAAAGGCCGCTTTATTCCTTGCAGTGAGCATAACATTAAATCAAGGTTTAGTATATTGCATCGCAAGTGCTTTGCCGATACCTTTAGATGCACCGGTTATCAGGACATTAGACTGAATAATCCAAAAAAAGATATGTTCCAGAGCTTAATTGATGTTATTCAAACCATAAAATGTGATATATTCTATGGATTCAAACTGATTAGACATGTTGGGGAACGCCGAGCATTATCAACACGTTCTAGATAGTAACATTGTAAATAATATGTTTAAGAGGGTAACATATATCTAACGATCATATTGCTTAATTTGAGTATGCAATGAACAGCAACCTATTAGCCAATATATTTATATGTATCAACTTTCAGCGCGGTATTGCTACGGCTATATCATTTGTAATCATAACTAGAATCTAAAGCTTGTTTAAGATTACCAGAACGTTTATTGAATCAATAGGCTATAATTTAATACAATTTAAATAATGCATCTGGGCTACTCCCGTACACATATAGCATTGTTTTAGATATGTCAACTGTTTGAAAATATATATGTATACACTATTTTGAATCATGTACTATCGGGTATCATGATTCACGGATATGTTTCACCTAGTGAAGTGACCCCATGCTTTTTCATACTGTATTAACCCAAAAACACGACCGACATAAGCTTAAGTGGTCCAAGGTCACACTGTGACATAAGTATAGTGTACAGTTACACAACTGTCTGTTATGAAACATGTATTCTAATCAAGCTGGTTTATGTAATATAGGAATGACATTTTACATGGATGTAAACTGCTACATAACTAATTTTCTGTTTCTAAATAAATGTTTTATTCATACCTTATTGTGCATACGAAATGCAAAAAAGCAATGATTAGCGATTTCAAATACATTGATTCACTCAAATTGCTTCAATGTTCTGTTACATTTATTTGTATTATGGTAATTTTACTAATAAACTTATCAAGTTCATGCCAGTATTTAATTTTATACTTGTAACTTTGATTTTACTGGATTGTCTTATCACTTTGCTACCATGTGCTATCTAAAACGTGAATATCCTCTTAATTTATGACATGACAATCATTTTTCGAAATGTAAATTTAAGACAATTCTGTTCTATTTCGATAAGATATTATTTGATATTTTTGAATACATGTTTCTCTCTTCTTTTTTTTTTTGGGGGGGGGGGGGGGGGGGGTTT
>LQRL01126486.1:10522-28183 GCA_001703475.1 Hydroides elegans
CCGTAATTTTCCGCGTATAATACGCACCCGCGTATAATACGCACCCGCGTATAATACGCACCCGCGTATAATACGCACCCCGACTTTTGGCCTCAAAATGTCAAAATATTCATAATTCTGCGTATAATACGCACCCCGAGTTTGGAAATATTTTTGCTTTATATTTTGCTTTAATGTCAGTTTGAACTTATGAAATATACCTGCAAATATATTTAGAAAATCATAGAACCGGTTTGCAAATATTTTAGAGACTTTGTATGTTTAATATATTGTATATTGTTATCACTATATACGCAAATGATAAACATTATATATCATGCAAGAAAAATCCGATAGCAAAATAATCATGTGCGACGTGTCCGCGTATAATACGCACCCCGACTTTAGGCCAGATTTTCGAAGAAAAAAAAGGCGTATTATACGCGGAAAATTACGGTATTTCCATTATACTTCTATCTTACTTGGACAAAGTAAAATACAAATACACCGTATCATGTTTCAACAATTAGCAGATGTTGACTTGTTTTCAGTAAACATGAAGTATTGTTGACCTGATTTGGAAATGTTGCCCTTTAGGGCAACATTTTCAAATCAGGTCAATAATATCTTCATGTTTACTGAAAACAAGTCAACATATGCTTTATTATATGCTTTTATCATGCATAATTTTATTTACATTGAGTTGCCCTCATTAGCTCAGTCGGTAGAGGGATGGATTCAATACTTTTATATTATTCCAAATCGACAATAAACTACACTTTATTATCAAATGATGTCATTAAAACAATTGAATTACTTGATAATTTCTTTATCTATTACTTTAAATTTTAAAATAAAAAATAAAAATGTGCCACTGATCGGTCTTGAACTCGGGACCTCTCGATCAGCAGGCGAGCACCTTAACCACTACACCACCGAGCCCTCGCGAAAATCGCGCTTTTAAAATACAATATATAAATGTAGATTGAATAATTTGATAAATTTTCAAATTTTGAATGAAAACTACGATGATTCACCGAAAATAAATAGTGAAGTAATAAAAAATGTTCTTTGTTTACATTACTCGGATAACATTTCATGCAACAATTTCTCAGCAAGTCAACATTGAGTATTATTGACTTGCTCTCGACCAATCAAAGCGCGCGTTACAATCCCATCATATAATAATGTGTTATGTCGTTCTATCTACTAGATATAAGACTCATTGCGTGGTCATAGATGTGGGAGAAAACAATATGTTATCCCATTTAACAAATTCTATAAAATAGACACTAAGATACATTAAGTGTTTGATAATTAGCTGTGATATTATGTTGAGAGATGTTATATTTACAAACTGGACAAATATCTAATATTTAAACAAACAAGTTTTAACAAATATTAGTATTTAATGGACATTTGAAAGGTGATGAGCATAATCAAGAGGTATTAAAACAGGCTACCCATTAGGTTCACGAGCGAAAAGGGCATAACCAAGTGGCGAAATGCATTAATATCACGGGCGACACAATTACAGTTATAATGTTTTCGATCGCAATCAACCTGATTGTGAAGTCAGAAAAAAAAAAGAATGTATAGGTCCCGTGATAAAGTCGTGAGTGAAACAACTATAGAAGGAAAAGGAAATACCGAAGAAGCAACCAATAAGTATAATTATGAGCTTGATTGCTATTTTTCAAGTGGAATTTTATTATTATTACATAACATTAGCTATTCATAACAATCGAAAAAAAAACAACAATAATTTAGTTCTATTGTAAGCAATTAATGAGTTTCCGATGTGTTTTTACCAAAAATTATATTCAAAAATAAAAGTATTACAAAATATTTTGTTCAAAATGTGTAGCAACATAACGCTTATGCAACTGCTTGTTTCCTATGTTTGATCCCTCGTTGTGTCATGGTTGTTTCTACATAAAAAAGGATAAACAATGTGCTAACAACTATATATAAACAGGCTATTTCGTTCTCTGTATCTACACTTTAACTGACGAAACCAATAAAAAAACGCTCACACGGTTCAGATAGATATAATGTGGACTTCTAGAGAACCCCATAATATTATGATGATAAAATTCAAGTTGACATGAATATACTAGATAATTCGGTTCGGCAGATATGGAGTTGTGACAAAATGCAGCAACAGTTTATTTTTCAATCAGATATTTTTTTAGTTATCTATTCAAGAGTTGCAGTGTTAAAATTACTGGATAACTTGTATGAACTATTTTATATGCATTGCGATCGAACATCTATGTCTAGATCGGATGTTAGATTTTATTTACGTGTTTTGTGTGCATTTTCATGGAAGCAGTGCTTTAAATTCGTATTTGAAGTCGCTGTTAGCCCAGAAGTTGTCAAGCAGCCTTTCGAATGAAATAAAATCTCTCACATTTACAACATGATTGGGGTGCTTGTTCCATTAATTGACGCCTCTATGTCTTATTCAAGTGAATTGACATAATGTCTGTTTGTATTTGCACTGAACAGGATGCGTAATTGTCCACGGTATCTTGCAGGTAGTTGATGTATAGAACAAACAGGAGCTGACCCAGGACACTACCCTGTTGTTCTACCGGTCATTTGGCAGTTTGGTATTCATAACAAACATGCGTTGGGTTATATTGTTAAGAAAGTAATTGATTCCCCTTATATCGAAATATATATCGTCTACCTTTCCTACAATGCGCCTATGTGTAACTTTGTCAAAAGCTTTCATAACTTTATTGATTGGACGCCAAATCGAGTTTTTGTGTCTTTATATCGAGCACCTTACGCAGGTGAAGAGATCGGGGATAAAACCATACTGCGTATGACTAAATATGTTGTTTTCATCATATGCTCTATGAAATCTTAGCGGATGATAGGCTCCATTATTTTATTAATCATTCTAGTAAAATTAATGGACATGTAGCAATTTGCTTAGGATTTATCACCTTCGTTAAATAGCTGACACATAACTATTTTTTTATGTTTACGGTAGAGTGTGCGTGTGTAGTGATTTATTAAAGATGATTGAAAGCGGTTTTGCTATAACATCAGGTAGCGCTGTTTGTATTTCTCTCAATTTCTTCAAAATATTGCCTATTTTTTTTTTATAGAAATTGCATTTATATAGTATCGCTGTTTTGGTCTGGAAATAAGACCAACTAGTTCTTTGATGATGCAGATATGATACAGAAATTGTCGAAGACTTCTGCTTTATCGGTTTCATTCTCAGTTATGGAGTCCTTGTTTGGTAGTTGCAGTCGGCTGGTGCTTTTTTCTTGGTTTTGGATTTTACATAGCTAGTATTTCCGTCTTGCAGTAGATTAAAGTTTCAATGTTTACATAAATTGCCTATTAGCAGATAGTTTATCACTCATTCGAAACATCTATTATATTCGGTCACGTTTCTAAACACCGTATATTCATTACAGGGTTTATCCACCAATTATTTTGTGAATAGTTTTATCACTAGTTTCATCACTGTTTCATTTCATGTTTTACCTTATAAAACAGTCCTTAGAATTTAAATTCTATTGAAGTTTCAAAATTGTCATACTAAACACTGTAAGTATTTTGTACGAATATGAGTCAAAGTCTTATTGCAACAATTATTTTGATACTTCTCATATTATCGCCCATACTTGTCATATGGCAATTGATGCTTCCCGGTCGGTGCTTTACTTGACCTAATTCGCCATTTTTATTATCGAAATCCTTAGTAACCCCGTAAACAACCTATGTTAAAGAAATTTTGACATGTAATTTTGAGCTTATGTCTCGTTATTTGCGTTAAATGCATACTTACATGTAATGATGGACTTCATATCAATCGTTTAGGACAAATGTTTCAAAAAATATATTGAGTATATAATCACAGGGTTTCATGATATTTTTTCGCGGGAAATTCGTTTAAAATTATTTTCAATTTAAGGCATCAAAACACAGCTTAAATGGAAATTTTACGATTTTTATCGTCAAGCCCCATCTCTAAATATGTAAAATACCATTTTTGCATTTAAATTAATGAATTTTTGAAATACAACCATTAGCCCATGCATGGTTTCATCGAGCATATATTGGTTAACCTACGGTATAACCCTACAATTTATATACCAATCGAAAGCTAACATTCTCTAGATTACAGTGATATAAGTTTGGTCTTCATCATTTCAACGCTCACAATCTAATGAGCATAAAACCATAAAAAATAGGCGTGCTATTGATGTTCTTGATAAGCAAGATGGCGGACGACAACACTATTGCATAACCGAGGAAGCATCAATGGCTTGAAACTGTCAAGCAATCCTTTACGATTTGCTGTCACTAAAACAGTCAATCAGACTTAATGAGAGTATTCAACTATCAGATCCTAAATGGCTGAGGAAACTTTGAATACATCGGCCCTGTCGCTGGTCCCGAGAATATACGTTCCGTCCTTACAAGTTTTAATTAGACCCCAACCCAAAAGTTGGGGCCTATGGAGTTGCCATGTCCGTCCGTCTGAATGACCGTTTGTCATCGCTTTCGTTCTAGTTCTTGTACGGGCTAGACGATTTGACGGGAGGTCATAGCGACTTGGTTATGGGCTTAAATGAAAGGTCTCGGCGTCTAGTCGCTAAATGTGCTTTTTGACAGTTTTGGGCAGATGTGGCGGCCGGAAGTTGGCCAAATTTGGCCAAGATGTCCAAAAACAGCATTTTTTTTCGAAATATGAGCATGTTCGGGCTAAAACGGAAGGTCATAGAGACGTGGTATAGGCTCAATGAAATGAGATTGTAGATGTGCCTTTTGACATTTTCGGCCAGATTTGGCCACCGGAAGTTGGCCAAATGTGGCCAAAATATTAAAAAAACGTGGTCTTTCGAAATATGAGCTTGTAAACTAAAACTTTTAAACAGAAGGTCATAGAGACTCAAATGGTAGGTCTTGATATGTAGATGTGCCTTTTGAAAGTTTCGGTCATCAGGAAATAGCCGAATTCGGTCAAAAAAAATCAGAAGTTGTGACTTTTCAAAACACGAGTATATTCAAAATATTCAATACTCCTTCGAATCGGGGGCGGTTGGGGCCTTTTCGTGTTTCACAAATACTTCCTTGTTATTACATGTATTATATAAGTGCCCTAGTAGTTTGTCAGGGACGGGCTAGCTCTAAGTAGCCCTTCACGACATATCTGCGACATAATATACTGATAAACTTGTATTGACAGTTTAGACCCAAACCCATTGGTTGTGACCGATTAGCTCTAAATAGCCCGGTGAGTGACTCTTCAACTGTCGGTCGCAGATATCCTATCAGGGCTATTTAGAGCTAAGTGCCGATATATTGTAGCTGTCCTTCTGTTCATTTTTTATCCTCCGTCAAAATTATTCTTTGGACCTTCAGATATGTCTCGATATAAACGGTCGAATTCGATTAATTTCCGGTCGCACTTGCGCGGTCACAAAATGATCTTGCTGCTCAGAGAATATATTGACAATGAAGTTCTGGAAAAAAATTAAAAGGTAAGAAAAGGAAGGTGATTCCCTTCAAGAGGCTTAATCAGACTTAAGTAAGAGCTTTATCAGACTGAAGCTGTTGAGCTAGGGGGGGAAGTGCTGATTATATAATCAAGAGGTAGGTTTAAATTTAGATTTAACTTATTTATCATAATGTACCGTAATTGTAAAGATTCATTGTAAACACGCTTAAGAGGAAAATGTGAAAATTCATGTCATTTTTTTAATAAAATATTTTGGAAGGTAAAACAATATGGAAAATGTATTTTCAATACCCTTTCCGTAATAAATTATAACGATTTGCAAGCTTCTATGTCTTATCATACCATTTAACATTTCTACTTTAAAACTAATACACGGAAAGGTCTGTTTGAGAAACGCATTTCATGTAATTTGTCACTAAGCCCCCATTAGTTAAATTTTGATTAGTTAAAGAGTTCATTTTGATTCCGCAAGTCGTCTGCGTCTTTGTAGCTTTTTCTGCATTTCTGCGAGCATGTCCGTGTGTGCTGACTGACCATCCGGTTTCAGTGACGGTCGCCTGCCGTTGACTTCCTCATTCTGAATAAAAACAAAGACTTATTTAGGTTACTTTCCATGACAAAATATTCAGTCAGTATATGTTACCTTTAATAATTTACTTTCTACTTAAAAAGTGCGGGACGTCTGACTATTCGTGTTTGTTTCCCATTGTTATGATTGGTAAACAAAATGATAAAACACACAATCTTACTTTGGAATGGTATAATTTTCTTTGAATGATTAATGCAAACTTACTGATGCTGCCTTCTTGAGCTTGACGTTGTTGAGTGCGGCTGCTAACTCGGCCCCACCTAGTGCTCCGGATCCACTAGTGCTTTGTTGTGATGCTGACTTTGTGTTGTTCTAGATAAATTTAAAGTGTTTTACATATGATTTATATTTTGAAGTGCTCACTGTTATTAGACTTTCTTAGAGTGTATTTGCTAATTTCGAAATCAAGCATTGAAGGATCACAGGATCTATGTATCAAGTTAGACAAGACGACCGTAATATCTACACATTTGCGGGCAAAATGCGGGCATTTAGTGAGATATGAGCCATGAGACTTCTCTTGTGTAAAAGCACAATGAAAATAAAATATCACACGGGAACCTGTTACTTAAACATTCACTCATTACCTCGGCTTTTTTCAACGACGCCGACTTCAAAGCATCAGCCAGGCTTCCAGAACCTGCTTTTCCGCCGGCATTGACAGGACTGGTCGGTGGAGGAGGTGGTGGTGGGGGCGGGGGAGGGGCAGGTGCTCCTGCTGGGCCTTGTTTTCCCATAATAGGAGGAGGTGGCGGGGGCACAGCCGGTAGAACATTGGCACTGCGTGGCGATGTTACGTTTGGTGCCGAGTGGGCCTTAATGTGTGTTGTTACTTGATCGCTGATATTTACTTGTATATCAACATCTGATGTCGCAATAGTATATTGGCAACCAACATCCTTTTTTGGAGGTCTCGTGTTCAATGATTTGATGTTCGAAGTGTCGGCTTTAGTCTTTTCCGGAGTTCCTTTCGGTGACGATGCGTCTCTGACATTTTCAGGTTGTGAGCTATTTTGTTTTTGCGTGTGTGTTGAAAGTTCAGGCACATTCTGTCGCTTTCTAACGCCATCCACTTTGATTTTCTCATGAGTAGCAATTTTCATCTCTTGGTTGGTATTAATTTTCTTATCTTTAGTGTTATCTGAAATAAAATGGAAATACCTCTAAGTATATATTTAGAATATAAGTATAAGATTTCAAAGTGATTTAGATGGAAGATTTTAAAGTTCGTGACTGGGTGTAATTAGTGTATTGAGTGTCAGTTTAAGTCTTTTTTTCGGGAGTTCAATTTGGTATACAGGGCTTTGGGTATTGGAAGATTACAAGTACAATTTCTGAATACTTATTTCAAGGGTAAATCGAAAAATACCTCAGATTTGTGTTTTATTTTTTGCAAACAATATTGATGTCTTACCAAAGTTTTCATAGGAACGTGATATCCTATCATGCGAGAAGAATGTCCTAAAACAGCATTGTAAAAGTATATAGGATTTACAACTGTGTAATATATATCTTAATATATTGGATTTAGCAGTAATGTAGCCCATATCAGGTTCAGTTACTTTAAGAACTGAATAAAATTAACTTTGTGAATAACAAACAAAAAATTATACATTTGATCATCAAAATAATATCATAAGAACGCAAAATGTAAATTGGCTTACATATATATCACCCCAATGTTAAATAGAAATAAAATGAAATTTATCCACAATGGCACTTCTAAGATCAGACTCATCCAGTTCCAAAAACTCATTCTGTTGATGGTTAGTAAAGATCCTTATGCCATAAGTTTTTCATAAATTTATAATAATTTTCAAAATGATGCAGACATGTTTTCTTAACTTCAAGCCTTATATCAAAATTTCATTTGATATTTAAATTTGTATCGTAACAATTTATATATATTGGTCTTGGTTTCTCATAAAAAAAATCTCTTATATTCTTGCAAACATTAAGGTTTCAGTTTGAAAATTATTGGCAAGAACTAATAATTTTTGTTTCTGTGACTATTTTACATGTTGATGTTGACCTATTGGTTTCTCATATCTTGTTTATGGAGAATAAGTGGATGGGCAAATAAAGGTCTAAATGCAACTTTTTCATATCACATCCGTTATGTGTTATGCAGTAAAACTAAGCTTATAACTGATTAATAGACCCTCGTTGTGAGAGGGTGCTATGCCATAATCTAGCAGTGCTATCTTTGTGCAAATGTTGCTATATTTTCTATAAGTGCTTGTTCCGTTATAATACATTTGTATGTGTGAAAGTATCATTTGCAAAACTATAAGAGAATCGAGCACATATTTCTGTTGTTCTCGTTACAATTTATTCTGATGTTATTTTCTTCTTCTATTCCTAGTATTGGTCTTACTTTTAAATATATATCTGGATCATACGAAATATCGTCGAAAACAAATACATTCTGACTGGCTTATGGTTTTGTCTTCGACGATGGCTGTTTATAAATGTATATTTGTTCAATATATGTTTAAAATTATGATATAGAAGTCAAGATTTTTTCAAACACATTCTTTATTTTGATTATTTTTAGTGCATTTTATATTTTCAACGAGACGCGTTCGTATATATATGTATATGTAAAACATATAATTAGTAAAAACTATATTTTTGTGTCTTCAGAAACAATCATGAGAATGGAATACCAACCCATCGTTATGGCGGCCGGGAAGGGGTCGCGCATGTCCGATCTCACAACACACGCGGCCAAGTCATTGCTGCCTATTGCTAATAGACCCATGGTCTGGTATCCAGTCAATATGCTCGCCAACGCTGGTTTCACGGGTTAGTGATTTTAGAATGTCATTTGAATGATGTAGGAAACCAAGTAGAAAAAGGAGATACTCATGCATATGTACTATAAAATTATCGTTTGAGCCCAGTGATGTCACGAATAGGCAAGTCGGTGTCTTGATCCTCATGCCAAAGGTATGTCATAAGACCTTCCTGTCTTTTTCAGTGAACGTTTATTCAACATGTATATATTGAAAAATGTTTTCTATCGTTACCATTGACAAGGATGTATTATATCTGTAACTGGTTTGTCAAATAATTACATATGAACCTTATTTTGTTGTTACAGAGGCAATCATCGTCGTGGCACAAACGGAAGAGAACCTGATTCGCAAAGCCCTCATCGACCTTGAGCCGCGCATTCAGCTCGAATACGAGACAGTGCCAGACGAAGAGGACCTCGGCACGGCTGACTCGTTGCGGCGCCTCAAACCGAAAATAAACGTATGTGTTATTTTTTAGTTAAAGCTCCGTGTAATACGTTTTGTATGTATTGATGGATTTGTTCGTGTTGATATATATTTATGAAATATCTATTTTCGAGATAATCAATTTACGTTTCGTAAGATGATACCGAGTAAACACAGATCAACCAGCAGTAGGCTAAATCTATTGCTAAGAATCGGAAACATGCAGCAAATCATATGTCTTCATTTTGAACATTGAATCAAGTGCTTACCGATCAGTCATATTTTTTTTCCTGAATATTTATAATAATTTCAATATGGAAACATCAGAGAGACATGCTTGTGGTGAGCTGCGACCTGATCACGGACATGTCCCTGCACCTTCTCGCCGACGTCCATCGCACTAATGACGCCACGGTCACCATGTTGCTCGCACCTGCGTTGGAAACCAGCGAGATGCAGGTGCCCGGAAGCAAGGCCAACAAGAAAATAGGTAGGACAGCAAATAATTTGCTTAAACTCATTGCCTTTCTGAAAAACGATGGGTTATCTGAAATTTGAAAAGATTTCGATTCCCTATAGATAACAGTGCAAAGCCTAGCGAGAGGAATGATGTTTATTTGTGTATGAATTGGTAATTGCCAGAAAAGTTCTAACTACTACAACTTTATAGACTTCTAAATCTGTGTGAACTAAATTCAATCAATATGCTATAGCGATGTATTGAATAAAGATATGTTTTTACCAAATCACATATGTTTGTATTTAGAACGAGAGCTCGTTGGCATGGACAAGAAAGGCGACCGCGTTCTCTTCATTTCATCGATGGCGGATCTTGAAGAGGACCTTACGTTTAGAAAATCATTCTTTAAAAAGTAAGTGTTTTATTAACACGATAATCTGTGAAAGATGTAAATAGCAATTAAAGCATATTCATGCTTGGACAATGTTATTGTTTCTCTACTGTTTGATAAAACAGTTTTTGGAGTGTGCATGTTTGTAACAGATATTCAAACTTGTAATACACCGTCATTTATCGGCGTTTTTTTCCGTTTTTTGTTTTTGATTGTGTTGCTCTAATAATATGATTCTTTCATTTGCTTTCCAGATTTCCATATGTAAACCTAAAGACACAATTAACTGATGCTCATATGTACTTAATGAAGAAATCAGTTTTAGATATACTTGAACAGCAAACGTAAGTATATTTGTCATATAATTATATATAAAGAGTAACGAAACCAGGTCGACGGTAACTTTTTAAGAAAGGTGATGTCTGGTATCTGAAAGAAATTATCTAAATGTAGTGTTTAGCGCATTATTATTTATCATTGCGTTTTATTAATAAAATATTTATATTTTTAATTATCACAAAAAAAAAAACACTTATGTGTTTTAGCAGCTCAAGTGCTTCTTGTATTTTTCAGTACAATATCTACAATAAGAGGAGAATTGATACCATATTTAGTCAAAAGACAGTTTCAATCGAAAAAGGCTCCTACGGAAACTGATCCAAATGAAATGGAGGGAACAGATAAAAATACAGGTTTGAATATATATTTGACATTGGTATGATCATTTTTATCATTATTTGAACTGCAAATTAATTATTAAAAATCAAGTATTGCGAGGTCTGTCAGACCAAAATAGAACATTTAATTTTAACCAAAAATAGAAATCTACATTTGATTTGTAAAATAGGTGATTATTTTCAAAATACATGTAGTTAGCTATTCGAATTAGCTATTGAAGACACAAATTCACCTTGCCCTCTATTAAATGTCCTTGAACAGAACCCGAGGACGACTTCATAATGCGGTCTGCGTTCGAAATGTCGACGTGGGGCGGCGACCGACGCGAACATGATAACGGCGTCACGTGTTATGCGTTCACGATGGAGGGACGGCTGTGTCTTAGGGCAAATTCGCTCATTGCCTATTGTGAAGCCAATCGAGTGGTATGGGATGATATGTATCTTCTTGATTTATACAAAAAAGCTAAATATATCATAAGTTAGTGGCATATCATGCCGATGATTCAGAAGAATAAATTTTATTCACTTATGTATTTTCAAAGCAGCAAAAAAGTTTCAAGGTGAGAATATTATAATTGAGGTGTTTGTTCATATTTTTGTTTTAGATACCCAGACAATTACAGTCATTGGTAAAAGAAAGTGACACACCATTGGTTCATCCACAGGCAAAAATATCAAATAAAACACAAGTGAGTCTCCTCCAATATGCAAATTGATTTTATACTTGACTTCGTCAAGATGAACATAGCTATTCCTCGTGTATCTTAGGCTAAATTAAATAACATAAGAAATCATTAGAATAAACTTTTACTTGCATTCGACTGTAATACTGAATAAGTCGAAGTTATAACGTGAATAACAAATTATGGTATGTGCAAGTGATCTGTGTATGTAAATAAAATTGAACGACAATTTTATTTTCAGTTTCGTACCGTTCAGGTAGTTGAGAATTTTATTTATGGTGATTGTGTATTTTATCAAACCTAAGAGTTGGGATTTAGATTTATATAATCGAATCATAATCATAACATAAAATTTCCATTTTAGTCATGGCTTGTTTATGCATGACGTTTGGTTGCAATCACTTTGCGTCGTTAAGTTATCAGATAGTTATTTGTTTGTTCGTTTACTGATTCTTTCCATGGTTATTTTTCAAGATTCGACCAATTTCCTCGATATCATTTTGATAACATTAGTTGATAATTCTTCATACTATGGTTGTTTTTTTTTCTAGCGATTTTTCTAGCGATTGAGCTTGTCCTTCCGTTTCTGATATAAGTGAACTCATATGAAATATTTTCAAGCACAATGTTTATGCGACGATGTCAAAGTTTAATTGATAGAAATATATGTTTTTAATAAGTCACAAATTGGTGATTGTCTCGTTGGTGTCCTTTTAGCAATGGACAAGTTATGGTAATCGGTCTTTGGACTGTCTAACATTAGAAAAATACGTGATTAACGATAAATATGTCATCAGGTATAAACTCAGTGCATTTGAATTTTATTTGGGAATATACTAGAAGTCTCGAACATCAACATAAACAATCGAGAAACATTTAGGAGTTTAGTTTTTTTTTTCGTTCTTATCTCGACACAATTAATTTAAGTCGAAATAGAAGTTTGACTTTTTGGTTTTGTAGCTAATTGTTTTTAGTGAAATACAATGAATGTACATGTATATGTATCGGTGTATCAATGTTTGTCCCTTTGATCCTTAATTGGTGGGAGTGATATATTTTTACACCCAACTTTGAATATGCTGATAATCATTTATTAAATAGATCTCATCTTTAGATATAACTTGCCAAATGTTATGTTTCAGGTTTCAGTTTTTGCTATTTATTTTCATTATTTTAAATCATGTTAGATGTGGTCGAGTTTTGATTATTTCGCTTTTAACGCCTGAACCAATTCATAAAAACAGCAAAAATTCTGTGATTATTTCAATCTCAACAAGAACTCTTTTCGTTATCATAATGAAAAATTAAACATGTTCTTTGTAATGCGCCAATATATCTCCTTTTCGCGAGTTCTTCTCAAAGAGATTGTAAGTGACCAAACCTTATTTGCTAAATAACTACCATTTTTCGCAGACGGGTTCTGATAGTATGGTGGGCGACGGGACTGCGTTGGGAGAGAAGTGCAGCGTCAAGAAATCGGTGATTGGCAACCACTGTAAAATCAGCGATAAGAATAAAATCACGAATTCAGTCGTCATGAGTGGCGTCACAATCAAAGAAGGGTGAGTGATGGTGCTCTTCATATTAAATCTATACAAGGCCGAAGAATGATTCGTATACACCTGAGATCGATATGTGCAGTTAGTAATACGAAACGATGCATTAAAAAATTATATTTGTATACCGGTACATTGTTTCGTGTATGCTGTAGAGCAACTCGACCCTAAAATTACATAATTATATTATAACTACATAAGTATATGCAAATTATTATTTCATTTCTCATTCTTTCTCGCGCTTCTTGCTTCCAGGTGCGTGCTGACTGGGTGCGTGGTGTGCGAGAACGCGGTGCTGGAGGAGAAGTGCGAACTCAAGGACTGCATCGTGGGCGCGTCGCAGCAGGTCAAGGCCGCGTGTAAGTACAATGTACTTTGAAAGGGGTTCTTTGTATTACTGTGCTCAGTGGATATTTCAAGTGAATTGAGAAAAAATACTGTGGGAATAGCATAATGTTTGTGTTACAAACACATATTAAAGCCTTGCTGGTTATTTTAGTTAGAAAGATTAATTCAAAGGAATTGGACAATTGAATTTATAAAAGCCTATTGTTTGATATTGATAAAAACCATATTCTTGAAATTGATAAAAGTCTATTACTTGATATTTTATTTTTTCAGCCAAGTTCACCGGTGAGGCGTTAGTGGTTGACCAGATAATGGAAATATGAAGCATCGTATCAAATACAAGCCGTTGGATAATATCTGCAGATCTCAGCATTGCTTTGCAACATCAGTGGGTCAAGAATAAAACTAGTACGAGGAAAATATGTTGAATGGAAGCATGCATCCAAAAAAAAAAAAAAACACTGCCTTAGAAGGTATCTAAGACTAAGAGGGTTCATTATATATGGTTATAGTCTTCAACTATTTATTGAAATTCTATAAGATTTTATCAACATTATGTGCTCAGTTTGAGCCACGCATGTTAGTCTCCCTCAGTAGCATAATCAATAATGTGTACAATTTTCCTATACCTAATTATATAATTGGCATTGCACATGAGTCTGGCCCAAACGCTAAGGAAAAAGAGATGGGCTCTTTGGCGAGGATCAATGATCCCGTTTCGACTTTAACTTTAATTATATAATGGTTTATATGAGAATATAGGAAAAATAAATAGATCATATTGTGGTAATTAATTTTTTTTAATTTTATTTATGAAAAGGGGTTCAGATCGAGTATATGAATAAGTGTTTGCATAACAATAAATAATAAATGGTTAAAAATCATGACGTTTGGTTTAGTTATGGAAAGTCGATGAAACTGATACTTGTTGAAAATCTTTTATTTTTCAAACATTTCAGTTTGACATAGAATTTAGACATGATTATTGGGTTAGGTCCTAACTGTATAAGCAGGAGCTTTCTCTGTAAATATGGATTGCATTTATTCATGGTGCGTTTCAATGTAAGCTTAATTAAAGTAATAAAACCTGACAATGAGTTTTATGTTTCAATTATTAAATTATAATGATTTTTAAAATTTATAAAACTAACATTTTTGTTTCGGTATTCCATGTTTTCTTTCTTTATCAAAATATCAGACTTATTCCATCATTCTTTTTAAAAAATCAAATTTATGTTTGTATAACCTTTTTGTTTTTCATGTATGGTTAAGCCTATACTGAATGGAAGATAAAACATGAAGAATAACGATATTATCTTTCATGACTTTTATTCTCTTGCCTTTGTTTTGATAACAACAGTATGTATATTATACCTAATTTTCTTGCATGGCTTTATAATATATTGACTGTGTATTAAACAATAAATTAAACATACAATAGAAATTAGTTTAACATTATACATTTTGAACACATAATTTGTATATATAAATATACGCGTACTTTATACGATTACATAGGCATAAATAAAAAACACCATAACAAACACCATAGCCAACCAACTACATAAAAAATTAAACAACATAGTGACTGAAACTTGGGTTTATCGTACAAAATGTTTGAGACGACTTACTCTAGAAATTTTTAATGAACAACATTGAACGACATTTTATGAAAAAATCCTGTCTAAAATGATAGATCTTATGATTTTCTAGAGCCATTCGTTTTTTTTTTCACTAAATATTTTACAATTCTCTTAAGAGTTATCTATCAAGCCTAACCTTGATTTTGAAACTTTGAAATGTCTCATGGCATTGTTCGTTTAATCACACTGGCACATTAATAAAGAAATCATCAACAAATGGTACGTTTGCACACATATATTAAAAAGTAAACTTATTTAGGGTGCGGGTTGTACACCTAACAAAACATTGTTTAGACTAAAACACCGGTGTGGGCTATACACCGTATAAAACGGTATATTTTGTCAATGTTGATATACGATTAGATATGTGGCATCAGTTTAATGTAAAGTATGCATATCATAATTGTTTTGCAATAAAAAAACATTCAAAATTCAAATTAATATTGTACAATTACTAAGTAATTACCGTATGGAATCTGAAACAATAATATAAGTGTAAACATTACATTTGCAAACAGTTTTTGCAGAACTGACTACAAAATGTGTTTATGTACATTTTGTATAATGACTATTAGACATCTTTTTATTTTATAGAAATATGACAGCAGCACTTTATCAACAAACAGTTTCAAAAATAAGAACCAAATGAGAGAGCTGCCAATACATTACTAACGTTTTTCTGGGCACTGATTTATGATTTACGTTTTCCTGAGATTAAGCAGAATATTTCATATAAATCTACACTTTTTTAGCTATTGAGGTATGCGTTGTGGTTTTGTTATTTTATATAAAAATGTAAGATATAAACATTTGCAGCGGTGTGTGCAACAATCTGTCCCAAATCGAAATTTCCAATACAGCGGTTTTGATTGGATCTCAGATTGGTAATAAATAAAAGGTTTTGAACACCTATACATTCGAATTGATCTTGAGGGGTTTTAATCAAATATAATATAGATAAGGGATCTTATTGTTCTATACAGAATAGGCTAGGAAGACAAAGCAGAGTTTTGCATATACCCCTACAATTGTCGTTTATTTTTCACAATAATAAACTATATCTTCGTTGTCAATAGTTAGAGACGCTTTATATTTGAAGTTTAAATGATGCCCTGATGCTATGCAACAAAAGGAGAAAACAATTGTTAAGAACTGAAAAAATACGTTTTTTTACGCAGTTTTTCAATCAGAAAATTTTTGTTGTCTTTTTTTGTCTCAATAGAAATTGATCTTACCGAAAATATCCTGCTGGAAGCATTTTTTTTGCATTTCATAAGAGGTCATTATTAATATTATTCGTAATAAAAATTAGGCTAAATGAACAAAATCAAATCATAATTCGATTGAATAACTACGATGACAAAATCAAATGACATAATTTCCTAATCATAATATTCACAATTAACACATGGAGAGTATAAATGCTCAAGAACACTCTAAATAGTCAACATATATTTGAACTAAAATACACAAAACAACCATGATACAAGAAAGGTAATGGCATTTTCTCTCATCAATTAGATATCATAATGTATCTGGATTTGGCAGAACCAATACCTTGGAATATGTCTTGGCCGCTTAGTCATTTACCCATGAAAAATTCAACAAAATCAACAAAAACAAAAGCGAGATCAAGAAATCAACCACGTTTAACATGGTATGAAACATAGTACGACTACATAGTACAAACGAATACACATTGTTTGCATACTGTAATAATATATAAAATAAACAGCAGAGAATATATGGCAAAGATCAAATGCTTAAAGCTAGAAAGCCTATGTGACAAAAACGAGAACGCAACTTTAATCGCGCTCTATTTCTCTGAAACCGAAACTACATCCTAGCCCGATCAAGAATTAAAACAGGTCCATATAAAAATGATGGAGAGCCACTGGCTGTGGAGAGAAGTATAGATGTCTTTCATCATATAAATACAATACTGTTATATCATTATGTAACCGGTATGTTTATTTTAGTCATAAATATAAATATATAGCAAACGTGTCATAGAAGCTGCTGAAATTGAAGCCACAATATTGTTTCTACCTCTTTGTGACACATATATATTTATCACATTCAATAATGAGGCAATCTTTTAGATAAATAAATTATAATACATACATGTAAATAAATAGGAAAACGCAGACACAATAATGAAGTGAGTCAATTTATGTGTTTTGAAATTAATGTACAAAATATTCTATTCGGCAACTGTTGTAGAAGATAGATACATAAATCTCGATTTACGGAATGATTTAAATATTTTTAACTTAAAACTTAACTTATAAAAGATAATTTGTTTAAATGATTCAATCTTTCTCTTGCTTTGATTAAATTTGTTTTTCGTGTACATATCGATGCATTCAGTCGTATACCATTATAAAAGATATTTTTATACATATAATAAATAATATTAGATAATGATATCTTTAGACAATAATTCTAAACAAAATGTGCATATGGCCATACTATCGTTGATTATAAATAAGGTGTGACAATTAAGCGTTTACAAAATAAGGTGTGACAATTAAGCGTTTACAATACTCAGATATAAAATTACAATATAATACAATTACAATACACCAACATTTAACATTAACTCCTATTTATA
>LQRL01126509.1:0-12731 GCA_001703475.1 Hydroides elegans
ACAGCCAAACAACAAAAAAAAAAAAAAAAAACTATTTGCAATTGCATAAAAACCATGTTCTCCAGCAAATCAACTTATATTTAAACATTAGTCATATTGACAACTTTTTTGGCTTTTATTTGTATTGATAAATATAATTCTTGATTATTAAGCATTTATAGGTCAATGTCTTCGATCGATAAAATATTTAAAAAAATATTATGATTCACCCGTTATATCTTATATAAATGTTAATGGTAAATGCTGAGTGATTGAGTAATTATGGATGAAAAGGACGGAAAAGAAATAACAGCTGTATCGAAACGGAATAACTAATTTCTTTTTGTCCGCTATAATTAAAAGTTCCTTGTTAATAGTATTTCATTTTACAGTGTAAATAATATTGTTTTGATTTGTCCAATTATATGAAATAAAGCAATAAATCAAGCTGATTTGTTTATTTTCCGTTCTTCTCTTATGTGCAGCAAATGCAATGCCAATGTATAAAAAATGCAGTCATTTTAGCAAAAAATATAATCAAATGCACTTCTACCCTAAATATCGCAATTAAAGATTGACCTTTTGTCTTTTTATCCCCAATATTTCTATTGTGCAGTTGCGAAGGGTACATTCAGTGAGGACAATCCTTCATTTGACATGTCAATTCACACAAAATTATATAAAACATATATAATCTGCTTATTCTAGATTTCAATATATTAACTACTTTTATGTATGTTTACAGATTTAAAGATAAAATGTTTACATGAAAGGAATACATCATTCACATAAATATAAACTGTATTTGAGAAATATAAATTTTATGAATGCATCAAAATGGATATTAGAAAAATCGACTGTATGCATTTTCTTCTTAGTGTATGTCGAACTCGAACTATTGCTGTTAATAATTTAGCCATATCGCTACTATGGTTGTCTGCTCTGTTTCTGCTTTTCACACTTGCATTATATGCAACAAATGTACACCGAGAAGGACATGATTTCCCTTCATATGGCTTGAAATATGATGCAAAAGAGGATAAATTCTCAGATGATGCTACCATTAGTTTAAGCGAAATGTTCAATGAATCTCATGTTGAGCAATATTCAAAACGGAACCAACACATGTATAAGAAAAAGGATCACGTTCTAGTGGTTGTGGACTCATTCTTCACTCGAACTCAACTTATCATAGCATTGGAATCTAATCATTTCCAATATACTGTTGAAAATGCGACTGATTTTTCCGCTGTCTTAACCTTTTCAGTTGAATTCATTTATTCAGTGGTAATCTTTGAACGATTGGAATCTTATCTGGCATTGGATTCTTCGAACCGCAAAGTATTAGATGACTATTGTAAGGATAATCATGTCGGAATATTCACGGTTTCCAGACCTATGAAATATTTAAACTATGCACAAGTCAGAGGGTTTCCACTCTATATTCACTCGGGTGTCCGGATAAGCGATCTCGTGATTAATCCTCATCTAGATATACTGAATCTTACCAAGGCTGGATCTGTGATACATAATCCATCGGGTAAGTTTTTCGACATTCCTGTTCCTAAAAAGTGTTTAGGCCCCAACCCAAAAGGTTGGGGGCCTATAGGTTTGGGGTGTCCGTCCGTCTGTCCGCCAGAACTTTTGAACAAAAGGTCATAGAGACTTGATTATATGCTCAAATGAAAGGTCTTGGTCCGTAGATGTGCCTTTTGACCATTTCGGTCAAAAACACCCGACCGGAAGTTGTCGAATTGGTCAAAATAGCCAAAAATAGCGGTTTTTCATGACTTGAGCTTGTACGGGCTAGAACTTTTGAACGGAAGGCCATAGAGACTTGGTTATAGACTTAAATGAAAAGACACCCGACCGGAAGTTGTAAAATTGGCCCAAAATAGCCAAAAAATAGCGGTTTTTCAAGACTTAAGCTTGTACGGGCTAGAACTTCTGAACGGAAGGTCATAGAGACTCGGTTATAGGCTCAATGAAAAGTCTTGGTCCGTAGATGGGCCTTTTGACCATTTCAGTCAAAAACACCCGACCGGTAGTTGTCAAATTGGCCAAAAATAGCGATTTTCATTGAAAATATATTTAAAATATACAAAAAAAACATACCCCTTTGAGTTGGGGGAGGTTGGGGCGCGCTCGTGTTTCACAAATACTTCCTTGTATTTACAAAAGGAAGTTATTTTGTCAGTAGTTATCATTATAGATCATCGATTAATATTGTGATTTAAACATAAATATTTACCCATTCTAACGTCTAGCTAATTGCATAGTTAATCTCTAAGAGACTCTATTACGATAGAAATTAGTTCAAAAGTAATGGTTAGGAGCAAAGAAACCCCTTTATGTGTGGAACAACTTAATCTATATACATATTATATTTTTTCAGGAACAGGATGGACACTTTTCTTCAGCATTCATAGCACATATACACCGATAACATTTGCAAATATATCACCAAAAGAAGTGGAATTACCATTCCAGGGCGGAAACCATTCATATGTGACAGCCATCTTAGATAAAGGAGAATACGACGGAATTCGCCGAGTGATCTTTGGATATGATTTTAATTTTTGGCTGTTTGAGCTACTCTTCATCGATGCATTAAGGTATGGAATGTCAGGGCCTGACATAACGCAAATTTTACGCCGGCCAATTTAGCCGGCACCTTTTGAAGCACGCCGGCCAAATCCATCGGACGCCGGCCAAATTATTTATCTTCTATTCAACAAGATTTCACCGCTTAAAATATAAAATAGTTCATTGTAAATTAAGTGAACGCTTCATATCCAACATTACAACAGTATTTGAACATAATCTTGTTTATAGCTGTGTTTCGCTATATTTTTCGGGAACAATGTAACGATTTCTAGATTTTTATTGTGAATTCTTGAAATGATGGAGTCAATGTTTAATGGTTCATGAAGACATGTTATACTTTCCGAATCATTAATTTTATAACACAATGTAATAGTTAAACTTCATTTTTGAGAGAAAGCGAGCGAAAACAACAATTTATCATTAAGCTATAGAAATACCCTGGATTTCAGTTTAAGATTGTGTTCGCATTTAAACCAAAATTCACACTGGCATTCCGGACCATTGACCTCAAAAGCTCACTGGCCCGTCCGCAAACTTACGTGCCCGACATTTAAAAGTGAACCTTCACCTTATATCAACGGCCTCAATCGCAACCACGGTCGAAATGTCACACGCGATGCCCAAATTGATCTCGCAAATGAATAATTTTGATATCAAATGAAAGCCCCTAAAGCTCAGCGCCGAAGGTCTGAGCGAATTTTTATGTAATCGTAAAGGAATATATTCAGTATATGAGTATCTGTTATGCAAAATCGACATTCGGTTGAGTTCGAGCATCTTCCTATACAACCCGCTGGCAGCTATACCACAGGTTGAGTATGTGACCACTTAGGTCGTGTTCTTCATTACGTTTCTCACCGTAACTCATAAACAGTCGACCCTCATGATAAAATCATCATCGGTAATATTGCTTTAAAACAAAGAATGACTATGCTAACTAATACGGAAAGAAGTTAGGATTAAGATATGCGAGCGCCGGAGGCGCGAGCAATAATTTTAAATGACAAATTCGGCGTTTTCTTAAAAGATCGATGCCTTATGGCCGTCAAACCGTACCGGCCAATTTGGCCGCCGTTGTCTGACGGATGGCGGCCAAATGACATTTTCGGCGGCCATTTATCCATTGGCCGGCGTTATGTCAGGCCCTGGAATATACATGTATATAAATATAAATCATTAACTTCGTTTAGACACCATGTGATAATACATTTTTTGTTACATTTTTATATCAAATAAAAACCCGACAAATCGTTACCATAATGGTTTCCCTCTTAGTTCAGTTATCAAATAGCTATTTTCATTTTTCTAGCTGTGTAATTGTCGAGAGAGATAGTAATTGCAGATTAGCAGCGTCAAGCTTTCTGTTACTGCCCATAACTTGCACTAGTAGACGGGTGTATCTTGAATTCGCGGGAATCTATAATTCGCGGGCACGTGTTTCTCGAGAATTATTTATATTTAGAAACATCTTATATATATAGGAATACATTAAGAAACCAGTTTTCTATCACAATCAAGTCAAAACACGATCACGGTCTCAAGTAATTCTCAAATAACACGTGTCCGCGAATTATAGATTCCCGCGAATTCCAGATACACCCTTCTAGGTATCCTGCTGCTCTCTATCTTCAATTAGTTTCTCTTCGTTTTTTTCTCCCACATAGGTATTTATCAGGCGGCCGGTTGCAGGTGGCACTGGATCGGCACCTGCAGGTGGACATCGATGACATGCTTCAGAGCGGAACCGGAAGCAGGGTCACGCCTGGCGATGTCAAGGTCATAAGCAATATTCTATGATATCTAAAGGGTTTAACATCATAAGCCTAGGATAGAGGCCAAGGCGAAAATCAAACTTGAATTTGGCCGCTTTGCCCAAGAAAGATAAGCGAAAAATAAATTACCAAAAATATGTTGGCCGAAATATCTTTTGGCTTTCATGTATGTTTCAACATGATTTTTTTTTCTATCAGAGAAATTTCATAAGTTTTGCAAAGCCTTCGAAAATGCATAAATAATGTATTATTCAGCAAGGTTTCAAGAAGAAATTGAATGATTCGGCTTACCGGTACAATCTATGAGTTTATTTTTAGGCAAAATAACAAATTCTGTTTCTTAATAAATAAGAGTAAATTGAGGTAATGATTGAAGTAATGATATTATTTCAAAACATAAGAAGCAATAATGAATAAGGCCCAGTTGAAAGTAATGAAACACGTGTTTGTTTGATTTTAAAGGCATTGTTAGCAACACAGACGCGAATACAAGAACATATTCCAGGATTTCGTTTTCACCTTGGATACTGTGGACACAATTTTATGCAGGGTTCAGATCTGGAAAATCAAGCGGACATTATGCTTATTGGTAACAATATGCTCCTTCGAAAAATGTTTGATTTTTTATTCGAATATTACGTAAATTGCTCTCCGTCTTAAGTATAAATTTCTTGTTATTTATCTTGAGCATTTCTTTTGCAATAAAATATTATATACATTTTTTGCTGGTTTTTAATATATTTTTGAGGGCATGGATGAAATAACTGCTTAAATCCTTAAGCTCTAATGTTTTCTTGACATTTTATGGTGATCATCTTAAACCCTACAGGCCAATGAATACTGGACATAAGCTGAATATACATATATATATTTTTTCTTTTCAGAAAATGCGCATTCTTTTCATTGGTTCGACCACACGTGGGGGCATGTTGCGCCACACAAACTGAACTATAGTGATCTCCATGATCAAATGAACAGAAACAAGCAATTTGCTGAGGTTAGTCAGTGATTATAGCACATATCATATTTTCGTTTACACGCTTTCTTGGTCAGTAAGTAGGATACCGTTTGCTTCATGAATTTCGTCAAACCTTAGATTTTGCTTAGATTTACTTATTATTAAGCTTGCGTTCTGACAAAAGCCTTTGTGCGTTTGTCGCAAATCGCTTTTCATAATCACTTTTCACGGGGCTTTCAGAAGGCGCGGTTCAGAAAAGATTGAAATATGGGCGCTAATGGAATGAAATATCTGAGCAAACGGAACGCCAATTTATATTTTAGAAAAACATACATGTATATAAGAGCGAACTGACAAACGAGCGCGACGGATGCCTTCTTTCAAATCCTCGCGTGTGTAGGGTCAATCCATATCATTTCTTCTCATTTTTTCCTTATTTCGACAGGAACACAACATCCCTGTCAACACTTCTTACGCCGTAGCCCCTTGGCATTCCGGGGTATATCCCGTACATGAGGAATTGTACGCGTGCTGGAAGCGCGTATGGGGCGTGAGAGTGACAAGCACTGAGGAATATCCGCGTTTGATGCCGCCCTGGGAAAGGAAGGGGTTCATTCATATAGGGGTTAAAGTAAGTGCATCTTGGCCCCAAAGCGTAAATGGGTCTGAGTCGCCAGCTTTTTGTTCGAGTTCAATTTAGGTGGTTAGATTTTGGCAATACAATCGTGACAAACTTTATACTGGCTTGGATAAACACCCAAATTAATTATAATAATTTGAATATTAAAAAAATAGATTTTAATTATAATGTGTGCAACAGAGGCAATTGTCAAAATTACGAATTTACGGTGTATATCGTGACGTTGTGAGGACGAGCTTGTGGCGAGAATAAAGTTGTTTGAAAACTTAAGAATTCTACACCTCAGGTGCTGTTTGAAATCGAAATATATTCGTGATAAAGGATAAACATGTATATCGCTAAGGCAGATGGCTTTGCATCTCGGATGCCTATGTTCATCATAATGATTGTAAATTAAATGTATAAAGTTATGATTATTTCTACACAACTATGTTAATATTTTTAGGTGTTACCGAGACAAACATGCGGTCTATACACGAAAAACAAATACTGGAGCGAGTACCCTGGAGGGCCCGACAAATTGAAGGCGGATATATATGGAGGACATCTGTTTTTCACCTTTATTTATACACCGGTAAGGAATATTTCAACGTCTTAAAGTCACGATTATAAAAGCTATAAAAGAAAATAATAAGAAATCATAAAATTATGATATGAGTATTAATTTTTTGATCAAAAGTATAATAATGATTTTTTTAGAGGGAACTGAAAGAGGAAAATGTTCAAGTTCAATCTTAATACCATATGGTCATTTGATCCAAACAAAACCACCATAAATGATTGGCCCTCAGTCAATAAAATTGAGGTTAAAATTCAATACTAGAGTTCCGTTTTCTTCGTGATTTTCGACCAATATTGAAATGTGAGGTGCGTATGGGATAAGTGATTCAACGAGACTAATGATCTACATGTATATTTACTTCCATTTATTTTGTAGGTGATGGTCTTTATGACACATCAACAAAACTACATGGGTGACCGTCTAGCCCTGTTCACATTTGAAGAAATTCTATCATTTCTTCGGGAGTGGACGAATCTTCGTATCATCAGTGAACCACCATCGCAGCTAGCAGAGAAATATTTCAATTTATATCCGGAGCAACGAGAGCCGGTTTGGACGGTAAGGAACCGTTTTGTGGTAAAAAAAATAGAGTTGTTTATGTGCCGGTAATAAACCTTCTTTCCAGCATTTTGTTGTGTTGTTTTTCCGTTTTTCTGTCTGTCTGCCTTTTCTAGTCACAGCAACGATAACGGTATGAGTTCGCATTTTGCATGTGGAACGAAAACACATAATAAAAAAATAATAAAAATCTTATAATATCATTGGCAAGTTGAAACACACTAAAGCAGATGATAGCATATTGAGCTAGGTCATTGTCCTTTGAAATAATTGCTTTGCTACACACATAAATGTAGAATTTCTCATGATAAGATATTCACATTATTCTGATTTACAAAAACAAATAGAGTCTAAACAAAAAAAAATATTGTTTCAAAAGCGAACTCATACTTTTAAGAAAGGACATCTGAATAGTCTACCGAATCAAATTTCATCCGCAATGTATTTCATTTTGAACGGTTGACATTTCTAAGCAGTAACAATGTACCTATTGATCCGAAAACCCAGTGATTGCACTTACGCTGCTCTCCTACGCATAAACCACTGTGACACACTTAATCGATTCATTACACATGATAGTCATATATAAGTGTGACCTAAATGTACCAAGCGGTTCAATATGTCAATAAAAGTGAAGTTAAAACAGGAAGTCAGGATGGCCGAGCGGTCTAAGGCGCTGCGTTCAGGTCGCAGTCTGGTTCTCCAGGCGTGGGTTCGAATCCCACTTCTGACACTACAATTTTGCAATACGTTGAAATAGCGTTCATATTTTTGTATATGCAAAAGTATTATGATCAGCATATGTGCTTCCTATGTCAAAACTATTCAGGGGTTCAACGTACACGTCGTACGTATTGACGCCTTTTTGGCTGCGCGAGTTCCGTTTTTAGACGACACTTTTGCGTATGTCAATCTGATAGTATTGCTTATTGCAAGAGCTGAATTTATGTTGAATAGCTTAAAATGATACTTCGCGCCCCTTTGTTGATTAATGTTAAAAGTGCGTCCCTGCTATTATTGTTATTTGATATAAAATGCATACATGTAGACTTACTCATCTGAGACTCATTGCATTTAAAGTTTTTACCAGCTACTTTCAACCACTTTTAAATTGGTAAAATTCCAAAATGAGACCGTCAAGTCAGACATCCACTCCCCTATTTTAGATAGTCTTTGGTTTTAATTTATTACAGCATCCCTGCAAGGACAAACGCCACAAGGATATTTGGTCACCAGAAAAATCATGCAAGCGGTTTCCCGAATTCATCATCATAGGACCAGAGAGAACCGGAACGACAGCGTTGTATACTTTCTTGAAGATGCACCGCAAACTGATCGCGAATAAACGGGGTAGGACGGCTTCAGGAGATGTTCGTTTCTTTGATAGTGACAACTATTTGGAAGGGCTAGACTGGTGAGTTGATAATGCAGGCTTTTTTGCTCGTGCCTTTGCAGTTGGATTGTAAATTTTGCTATTTTTATCTGATTTCTTTTCGTTTACGAAAAAAAAAATCAGATTATATTTTCGTTCGATTTTAGACAACAAACTTTTGTGCACACCATAAATTACTCTTAAAAACCACTTAACATGATTAAAATGGTACACAAGTATTATTGACGATGTATAGTTTATAGTTGTCTGGATTCTGATATGATATGTAGCATAGTTAGTGAAATATTTGATGTTTACAAAATCCTATGGAGTAAAAATTGAGTGGTTCCTATTGACATTTCTGCAAACACTGAAAATCTTCAGCTGTCAATCACCCACACTGAACCAATAGAGTAGCTGCCACTTATTCATAGAAAGTGGGTGGGGCTAACAGCAAGCAAAAGCTGCTATTAGTCAATATACCGGTACCTGTAAGGTAATTATTCACTGACATCAGGTGTGTTGTAGTGGCTATTTTCAGAACTAGAAATGTGCTGCAATAATACTCAATTTGAGCCCTGTTGTTTATCATCCTAACAAAGAGAAATATTGAGTATCGTTGCAAGAAGATGGATAGCAAAAGGCCTTTTTGAAAATGGGAAAATAGAGAAAACAATCACTTGTGTTAGAATTTTGGGTTGAATGGACTATTCTTGCAAATGCAAAAAAAAAATATTCACTATTTATTTTAACATAATGCAATAATTGCATTGAATCCGAAAAAAAAATTAATGAAGTCTTTAAGGATTCTCTTATAATCAAAATAAAAGAAATCAAATGTATGCTCTAGGAGCATATCTATTCTTGTTTTTCCATAAGATCATTTTTTTCGACAAATATAGAAACTATTTTTTGCTCATGCAGATGGTTAAATGCTTAAGTTCAATCATGATATCACCAAATCTAAGCTAAGCTTTAAGTGCAAAATTATTTCGAGAAAACTGGTACTATGGGTTAAAAGTTAAACTTGATTATTTGCAGGATTCATAAAACAAGATATTTTTCTGCGTATTTTCTTTTCTTTTCTTCTGCACTTCTTTACGTAAATCTAATATTCATTTCAGGTATATGAATCACTTTCCTAAGGAATCCACCGTAAACGTCACAAAGCCGATATATTTCGAAAAGAGCGCCACCTACTTTGCATCAGAACAAGCAGCTATTCGTATCAAAGCCTTGTCGCCCGATGTTAAACTCATTGCTGTACTCACGGATCCCGCGCTCAGGGCTTACTCGTGTTTTCAGGTAATGGCAAATAGGTTATGGCAGGTTTTTTAAATATTTTCTCCGTGTAACACGAGTGATACACTGATAGACTGTATAAAAAAGTATAGGTTCTGGCGCAGTTTGATCGCATATGCTTATTTAATCAATGAATCCATCAAAAATGATTCGATTTGTTTTACCAACTTTTGCTTTAAAAAATCTTAAACAAATAGCAACAAAAACACTATTTTCACGGTACTTGAGTGATTGTGTCTATAGGGTAAATCTAGATAGAGAACAAGATAAACATTTTATTTATAAATCAAATTTATATAGAAGGATTTCTTAACTGACACATTCTTGTACATTTCAGCATCTTCGCGCACGAAACAATCGAGTCGCCTCCGAAAATACATTCAATGACGTCATAACTGCGTCATCACACGCATCTTCTGACGTCATAGCATTGAAGGAAAAGTGTATGTTTTCGAGCATATATGCCAAACATTTGGAGACGTGGCTTGACCACTTTTCTCCAAAGCAGGTACCGCACAAATTGATTTTTTTTCATGAGCAGCTACCTTCATTCTTCATTTTCATAGTCCTGCAACTACTTGCCGCAGGACTTTTGCTGGGTCCTTAGTGTCACAAAAATGCGCATATATTACAGTGATATACATGTATGTCCAAATAAATGAGACAGGCTAATTTATATATAGCATTAAATCACGTGTTCTGCTGATTGCTCTAAAGCACAAGATTAACAATAAGAAATGTAGTAAGTGGTTTTAATCATATTCGTTTCTCGGTGTTAAAAAGCTCTTAGTCCATGAAAAAGTTTTTTTTAAAATTCAATTCATTTTACAGATCCTTATTTTGGACGGAGGCCAGCTCAAAGAGGATCCAGTTGCGGCGTTGAAAGAAGTCCAGAAATTTCTGAAACTGCGAAATCAAGTTGACTACTCCAAATTACTCGAGTAAGACTTAAGTTCTGCGGCAAGTGGACCGACTAGCTGTTTGTTTCATTATTCCAAAATATTCTATGCAATAGTGGATGTTGATACCGATGTTTTATTCAATCATATCTATTGTTTTATTTTGTATCTGCAAAAATGAAATCGTAGAGCTATTTTTTACATTTTTTAAAGAGAATTTCAGAAGAAAAAAACAAATTCAAAACCATTTTCGGTATTAACTTTGCGGATAAAGCACAATAAATGGATTTTTCATGATTAAAAAAGTTTTAATCTATGCTTGACACTCTATAGAACAAGTTATATTTGAAAGCCTTATGTATAATATCTTTTTTATATATCTTTATTTTCACAGGTTCAACAAAGCTAAAGGTTTCTTCTGTCCCATCATAAACGCAACGCACGTGAAATGCTTGGACGAAACTCAAGGTCACATGTACCCGGAAATGGACCGACTGAGTGCTGCCTACTTACGCTTATTCTTCCGCAAAGAAAATAGGGCCTTACACACGTTGCTTAAGGATGCGCAACTAACGATACCAAAATGGTTGGAGGATGTGGTATCAAAAAATGATGGAAACTGATGGGTTTTGGATTTGCTTAGCCCATGCCTGGTTTTAGCTCCGATTACTATTTAGAAGCATCTCTCTAACTGGTTAGAGTTGTGTCAACATATAGAATATTTAAAATCACAGGGCACATAATAATCTGGAGTGGAATTGTAAGGGGATGAACGCGGCGGGCGACCCTTCCCCTTCCCAGTTCGGCCTGTCTTTATAGGCGCGGTTTGATGCTTTTAGAATCTGCGCCCTAAATATTTAGTTTTGTACCTTTGTACCGTGAATTATTAAATTTACCGTTAAATCATGTGTAATGATCTTTAGTTTAGGCTTTCATTGGGAGGCAATTCCTCTTAGCATTTGGTCAAACCACCAAAAGTGTTCAAAGAGTTGAAAATGGGATACGTGTATTTATAAGTCTTTATTTAGTATAACATATGAAATTATTGTATATACGTTCTTCAATTGTGTTTCATGAACATTATTTTATGTTGGCAATTTATTTTCTGTAAGATGGTTTAAACTGCAGAACTTGAACTGCAGAATGTTGTAGCTATATATATAAATTATATTTTTTTACAATTGTATTTTGATATTTATTAAAATGCTCGTTAAATAATGGTTACTCGACATTCTAAAATATAACCGTTGCTATATTATTTTGAATCAATTTACATATGAGTTATAACTATACATATACATTCAACAATGAATACGTATCTTTAACTTTGAATCAATGTAATTCTTGTTCTCTATCGCTATCTAATTTATTTTCCGCCATATATTATTTAGAAATTTAATATTGACGCAACTAGAATCTACTTTATAAACAGGGCAGTTTACAAGATTCATGCGGGTGGTTTTCATTAAGAAGATTGAATCTCGTTTTGCAATATATGATTATTTTTTCGTGCGCCGTTATTGCTTGCCGGTGTTTTGAATCACAAAAGATTAATAATATTTTTCAAACTAGAAGGTCAGTGACCTTGGATCCCCCGTGAACTTCAACAATGCGTATATGCAGGATGGTCAGTTTTTACTAAAATTAACTTTGGAAATGACGAACTATTTTGCAAATAAACAAGATCATGCGATGAAGGAAAAACAGAGTAACATTTTGCATCATCACTCACTTTTTTTGAAGACATCTCTTGAACTGACGAGACCAGTCACTTTTTAAGGTGCTCCAAAATCGACAATTTTCAACCGATCGAGATGACACCATGACGAGGCACGACTTCAGACCTTGGTTTATATGTGTATTAAATTAAAAATCTCTCGCTCAATTCCTTCATACCAAACCTCGCGTGCACAATGTACTTAACATCGGGTGAAAATGTTAAAACCGACAATTTTCAAAGTGTTCCAGAATCGACAATTTTTAACCGATCCAGATTAAACCTTAACGAGGCACGACTTCAGACCTCGGTTTATACGAGAATAAAATTTGAAAGGTATAGCTTAATTGCTTCATACCAAACTC
>LQRL01126510.1:11844-22933 GCA_001703475.1 Hydroides elegans
TCAAAGGCATTTTGCAACAAAAAAACCCACGTAAAATCACTGAATACCACTTTAAATTGATATAACCACTTGGTAATTGCGTTTTTTGTACAGTCATGCATAATGCAATAGAGGGAGGGGTTGATAGGTATAGTCTTATTCCTATTTTGTAACAAAACAATATTTTGCTCCATACAAGAATTTATGTGTATGACCGTCTATACCAAGAATATGCGATTAAAGATTAATGTAGGCATTCTCTTTGTAAATATCCAATCTTGAGCATCCACCATATATGTACAGTATAAGAGAATGAGGCATGGCCCTGTTAAGCGAACATTATAAAATGTATATTTGAAAATATAACAAAAAATATGAATTCGTAATATAGATAAATGCAGGCTCCATCCTGTATTCTGGCATTTCTGGATTCGCGGCTGAGTATCGATTGTTTCAACAAATGGCAGCTTTAGTTATAACCACATTTTGTGTTGTTGAAGCCAGAGCGATCTTTGCTTCAACAGAAAAAATCGGTTGAAACAAAAAACTTGGTTTCAACAAAATTACGAATCGATCTTAACAGAGTTAAATTAGGTTTAAACGAAAACCACGCTGGCTTCAACCGATTATCAGTTGGTCTCAACAAAACTGTCTTTGGTTTCAACGAAAACTAGTTTTGTTGAAACCAAAATTTTGGTTTAAACCGATTTTTTGGTTGAGACCAAAAACAGAGGTTATGTCCGCAAAAGTATTCCATAGTGATCTAATGCTGATTGTATATTCACTCGGGTCGTAAAATTTTTAAGCAGCTGAGTGTCGTAAGCGAACCCGATTAACAACAACTCAGCAATGCGGATAGGTCAACCCATCGACTACGTGCAGTCGCTGTCAAACTATCTAAATGATAGATTATTCGTATTTAATAAATTAATATAAACATAAAATATGTACGAATATATTAAACCATTATTAAAATAAAAGGTTCCTTTTTGGTGAACATGTAAAGCTATTTCAGAATACTCATTATGTTTTAAGAGAACATGAACAGTGGAATGTTTTAGCTGTTTATAAGCATTTTTATTTGTTTTCATGACAAATTATTTATATGTGCTCGAATATAATAAATCTATATTTGATATATCTTCCTTTATTTATATTTTGCCAAAGCTATGTATCTAAGCGGTCTCATATGCAAACTTCCAATGTGCTATGCGAGTGTAGCAACGAATAACACTAATGTTCGTGCGAAAGTTATAAAATTAGTCAAATTCAGTATACACTAAATAATATTCATAAGAAATCACCGGAAATTTACGCTCGAGTCTTCGGTTCTCGCAAATCAGGATAATGTATAAATGACTTTGTGCAAACTAATGCGCGAATGTCGTTTTGGCAGGGTCATATTTTAGTTATTCACTTAGTAATGATTTTGAATTGAAGTCATATTTTTGCTAGAATATACACCGAGCACATTTATCAAAATTGGGTGGTTAGAAATGTAATAAGTGTTTATGCTGGTCATGAGCAAAACAAATGAAAATATAAATAAATAAAACACACGTCTTTATATTGACAGTCATGTATACAAGTCAACATATCATTTATCAATTATCAATCATCACGCTAGTTATTTGTTTTGTGTAATAAATATGTTAAATTTTTGCCTTATTTTTACTGTTTATGTAAAAAATATCCTCCAATTCGAAAAATGTGTCAACACCATTTATTCTTAAATATTCAAAATAGACTGTATACTAATTTTTGAACAGTATATCGACTTAAGATATATATTTCATTCAAAAATACAAATTAATATTTTTCAATAATTGCTTAAACAAAGGGAATCCCTAGACAGGGTCATAACAAAACTTGTCAACAATAATTTTAATACCGGACTTACGATGGTTCGGTCCATCTTCTCCATGATAAAACCATGAATCCGTGATATCACCGTGTATTTGCACAATTTAAATCACAATCCTTACAAACGCGCGACCTTATTTAATCTTTGCGAACTACTGTAAATGTATTTTACTCTTTGAAGTATTTTATATCTTATGTTGTAATTGAATTCGCATCAATTTTTATGTTTCAAACGATATTATGCGAACCAAGTTATTGACATAACAATAGCTTGAACTTCCGGTTGCTTTTCAATCGTAAAAAAAATACTAAAATTATAAGAGCATGAACCGAATCATAATAATAAAATAGTTTAAACATTTTATGGATATTCCGACATAAGCTCATTGAAATTAGAATGAAAATAAATTTGGAAAATAAACATTTTCTTGGAGATTTATATGTGAATCTCCCACATTTTCTTGGTTGAAGCTGGGATGAATACAAAGGGATTAGAAACAAAACAGAAAAATTTCGTGTTTCGAATAAATATGACTTGTTAACATCTGAAATACGATGAAATACGGCTCGAACTAGATTTTTTTCGATAATATATGCAGGTCTTCGACAATATCGTATGAAAAATCAACCAGAAATGCTTATTGATATGTTGTCTTTTACCGTTTACTAAATTCGATCTTTGACGTTCCTCATAGGTGTCAATATTTTACATGAACTGAGAACATGTCGTGAAGAAATTGCACTTTAAACAGAACATTTTCTATTTACAACAATATGGGCATCAAGCTGATAGCGTTTATGAAGTGAAAAATAAATTCAAATGATAGAATGTGTCTAGTTCCACCGTTTGATATTTACCTTTGTACTCTTACACGACATATAACATTTGACCGACGATCGAGGCAGGTACCTCGGCTGGGGAAAAATCCGTCGAAAAAGTTAACGATGTTTTGAATCGGTTTCTAGTCCCGTATATTTATCAAGGTTAAAGGTTGAAGGTGTATTTTGATGTTTTTTAGCCTCTTTGCTGGATAGATTATGAAATATTAAAACAGAGAAACTTAACTTTGAGTAGGTTTACATTGACATCTCAAAAGTTATCACAAATGATTAAGATTGAATCAAAGAAATTTGTCCAAAAATGCAAAAATGAAAACTCAATTTTACAGAAAACGGAACAAAATTTTCCAGTTATTTTCCAATTCAGATGCTTAATCAGCCTGGTCGAGTCTATAAAGTAGACACAGTTTCATCTATGTTTATTTTGGAGTGTAAATCAGGGTTAGTGCTATTTGAGCATTCGTTCAAGCCATAGCCAGCCCCTTTATCCAATCTGCCACGGGGTAGGCACTTAACGAAAATAATGATACTCAAATAATCATGATGGTTGCCGGTGGTTTAAACATTTCCCAACACCACTAAAGAAATCCTAAGAGTGTGTTCAATGGTAATTTATAGTTATGAACTAAACAATTAAGCAATTACATAAAACTTAAAACATAACCATTTTTGTCTATTTATGATAAGGTGTGTGTCAAAGCATAGATGATCATGAAAATATTAAGTTTAACAATATGTTTATCATCTTACCTTAATTTTATTATCGAATAAATGGGATCAGAAATCATACAATGTTAACAGCATCTTTCTCTGAATAAATGTTTAAGCTTAAAGTGCATTTCTGGTGTCTGGTTTATAGTGTTTATATGTATGTACATTGAATCAACAAAAACAATTCATGTTGATGGCATCAATTTCGCTACTAAGATTGATTTGATTCGTGAGGACACTGGAATACGTTAATCTACCTTAAGTGCGGCACATGTACAAACATCCTACATTCAAACTTTAAAGGCAATGAAAATTCTAACATTATAAATCCCAATAGTGTTTTAATGCTTTATAATATGCATTGCTATCTCGATTCATCACAAACAAATAGATATTAGACTAATCTTGTTTCTTTGTTTTATGCAAACAGCATGATGTTTTCTAATTCTCTCTTAAAACTTCAATATTAATTCATTGTTTCAGGTCCACGAAGCAATAGAGAAATGGTCTCCAAGGGAGGTTGAAAAGCTGTTTAGAAAGAAAAGGCATTTTCATACGCTTTTATTAACTAACTGTGAAATGATAATAGAAGCATTGCATGGTGAACATATGATGCCGATTCATTTTGCCGCCCTAATACATCGGCAGGAAATTGTAGATTGTTTGTTGGACCTGGGATCAAACATTTGCGTAACAACATCATCAGGAAAAACACTGCTACATTTAGAGGCCCTTAATCTACAGTGTGACCCAATATTCCTTGATGTTCTCATGAAAAGCGGAGCCCAAGTTTCAGGTAGAGATGCTAACGGAAAAACGCCAATTCACTTAGCGGCACAGGCAGGAAACGGATATTTTATGGATTTTATTTTAGAAAACGGGTATTACGAAGGATTAAGAGATCGTCAGAAGAATTCACCGTTAGATCTCGCTATTGCTAATGGCAAAACATATGTAATCAAACACTTAGAAGAATTTATCGAAGAACATCCAGAGATTGAAGATATTGATTCTGATGATTCCGGTGCTGATGAACCTGTCCAATCAGCGAATAATGATGCAGCTAACGCAACAGCTCCAAAGAAAAATGCTTTTGCCAGACAACGACTGCGTAACAGCAAACGCAGACGCAAACAACGTCAAAAGATAGCTTCAGCGGCTTCTGATGCTTCTTTAAGCATTCAAGAACACGCAGGTGGCTCTGGAACTGAATCGCAAGGATTATTTTCATCCACAGAGGTAGCTTTTGCGGAGGTGTATTAAACATGAATTGTGAGGAACTGATAAACGGTAACTGTTTTCTAGCCAAGCGTTTTACATAGCATTCAAATTTCTTCGTTATTTTTTGGGGTTTATTTTGAAGATAATATTATTATTTCGCTTTGATTGCTCAAGATGATACTCAGACTATTCAGATATACAAAATATGAATACCTTAATACTTTCATTCATCAATTAAATTGGAACATTAAGGGACTTTGCGATAACGAAACAGCTTCAAGGAACAATGCTTTTGTCCGAGAACGACTGCGCAATAGCAGATACAGACGAAGGCGTCGTGAAAAGATGGCTTCGGCTGCTTCTGATGCTTCTATAAGCATTCAGGAACACGCCGGTGGCTCTGAAACTGAATCACAGGTGTTAGTTGCATCAGCCAAAGTAGCTTTTGCGGAGGTGTATTAAAACATGAAATGTGAGGAACTGATAAACGGTAACTGTTTTCTAGCCAAGGGTTATTTCTCCGTTATTTATGGGGTTTATTTTGAAGATAATAATATAATTTCGCTTTGATCGCTAAAGATGATACTCAGAATATTCAGATATACAAAATATGAATACCTTAATACTTTCATCACATTCATTCATCAATTAAATTGGAACATAAAGGGACTTTGCGATAACGAAACAGCTCCAAAGGAAAATGCCTTTGCCAGACAACGACTGCGTAACAGCAAGTGCAGACGCAAGCAACGTCAAAAGATAGCATCCGGAGCCTCTGATGCTTCTTTAAGCATTCAAGAACAAGCAGGTGGCTCTGGAACTGAATCTCAAGGGTTATTTTCATCAACTGAAGTAGATTTTGCGGAGGTGTATCAAAACATGAATTGTGAGGAATTGATAGCATAACCTGTTTCCTAGAATAGTGTATTACAGTGTCAAGTTGTATTAAGATTTATTTTATTTTTAAAGAAGTGAATTGTTAAGATATCAATATTTCTTTATTTATATAGGTTTAACAAGATTAAACTCTCTAGTTTATATTCAGAGTATTAGTAATATATACAATAAATGAATATTTTAGTAAGTTTTTATTTTCGTAAATATACTGCGAGCATAAAGGTACATTGTTTTGTCAGCAGAGATGATGATGATGATTCTTATTTTGTAATTATTTCATCACACTGTCCTCATTTTCTCATCATTACATTTATTAAATGGTTCTTTATGTAAAACTCCTTTGCCATATTAAATGAAATATTTTAATATTTGAAACTCTATAGTTTGGATGATCTATAGATTGGTGGTACACTGTAAGATGAGTCAATATTGTGTTATTTTTCTTTAAATTGACGATACAATTTGTAAAGTTATATATAATTATAAAACATTTTACTTATTTCTCAAGACTATTTAATTGGAACCTTTTGAATGTTTTTGTTATGTTTATCAATATCACGGTGATTCTTTGGCTTTATATAAATGAATTGACACTTTTCAAATTGTTTGACTTATATTTATACTTAACAATTAATATTGTTAATCGTAATTACGGCCCTCACATATTGCAATTATGACACTTACATATTATAATTTTTATTGTTAAAGTGTGCTTATGTTCAGTGACAGAATGATATTCAAGATAATTAGATGCTAGATGCTTTGATGTGAATGCTTTATGTACTGTACAAATAATATGAACAATCATTATTACGGCTCTAATATATTGAGCCGTAATACTCAAGTAAATAATAGTAATACTCAAGTTATAATCATATGCTAGAAGCATTGATATAGACGCTTTGATATATTTGCTTGTTGATGTTTTAATATGCTTTGCTATATATGCTTATCGGCGATTTTATATGTATAAAAATATGAAATAAAAATGTTTATTATGCAGTTATAATACATATGTGTATACTCAAAACAATCAAATGAATAAGAATAACATATAATTGGTATAAACAGTATCATTTATAACTGTGAAAACAAACAATTCACTCAAGGTTCTTGTTGCATGTTGGCATCATGGATATGATTTCAATTTGTTATTATTAAAAAAGTAATTATGATAATATCTTAAATAACAGCTGTACATTTATTAACTTCTGATATACTACATTTATATCGTGCAT
Source organism: Hydroides elegans (assembly GCA_001703475.1). NCBI lineage: Eukaryota > Metazoa > Annelida > Polychaeta > Sabellida > Serpulidae > Hydroides > Hydroides elegans. The sequence goes on from LQRL01126510.1 coordinate 18,594, forward strand.
TTGTTTCAATATTTTTCAGTAGACTATGTGCAAGCTAAAATATGAAAATATATAAGTTTAGAAATGCTTTGAATAAAGGTTTTATTCCATTGATATAGAATGTTAATATGTTATTTATTGAGTAGCTTTAGAAAATGTCGATATTTTACTTCATAAGCGCAACTCATTGTAAGATCTAAATGGATTCGTTAAAAACAATATGGAATGTGCAAGTGAGAATGGATATATAGATTATCTTAGGGATAATCGGGTTGCAACAAAGGTTGCTCAATAAAAGATACATCAAACGCAAAAAGATCGTCATTTGTATCGCTACAGTTGTTGCCAATATTGTATTTTTATATTTGAAATACGAGTTGAAATGTTAGCAAAAGTGGTAAGGGATTTAGTTTTTGGTAGGGGTTTTCTTTTCGTTGTGCACGACGTGAAAAAGCTGTTTTTGATCCGGGCACTCTAATATCAGATCAGTATCAGCACTTGTTTTTTACCAACCTCTTATTTTCCTTACGTAATGCAAATAAAATGGGATCTGTGTGTTTAATTATGAGTCTTAAACAATTTGCGCTCGGCAGGGCGCTTTACTCCTGTCTGCACGTAGGGTATCCGTTATTCATTGCTCAGTTTGAGTAGAAACATTCTTATTTTATATCAAGGGCGCATGGACTTTGAGAAGATCATTCAATTCCTTTTGTACGCAGTAACAAGATTGTCAAGGGATAGGGACCGATAGATTCAGAATACATTTAATTCCGTTTTATCACGACTGAAAGCCCTAGTATCGGTCGTTGCGATACGACGATATGAGCGACTGAGGGGTGCCTGCTTGACTTTAGCTTTCATATCTATGATTACAGTGGGAGGGTCTGTGACCAGTTCGGCTACAATTGGATAAGATTATCAGGATTGCGAGTAATAACATGATCTCTCATGTGACCACGCTCATATGTGGGGCGCTGAACGTGTTGCATGATGCCAAACGAGTGCGAGAATTGGTGGCATTGTTTTTATAAAGTATCCTTTGTATTGTCAAAGTGGATGTTAAGGTCTTATTATAAAAGGACTTCCTCCTAAGCAAAACCTTTCTATAAAGTCTATTAATTCTGGCAAAAATAACGTACATGGGGAGGACGTTGGCTCGTATATACATAGAATTCTCAGAGGTTAATTGTCACATGAGAAATAAATGAGTATATACTCAAAATACTTGTATGACGGAGTTCTAAGTACATGGGGATTAAGTATAACCGTACATAAGATAGCAACACATCCAATATATGAGCCACAACGATCACTTCTGAAAAGAAAAAAAACTTAGGCGGGGTGAATTCGTGAGGTTTAAACGCGATATGATATATGGATTAGATTATATCAAACTTAATACAATGTTACACAGAGCCCTTCAATTATGAAGTGACATTTTAGTCACAATCTTAAAACATAACGCATTTCAAATGCCAGCGATAACTGTATGATATGGATGTAAACATAACGTATGTGGAACATATTAAGTCAGAATTTCGATTTGATATACTGTGTATGATATATGATTTTATCAATTGTATATATGGTTTTAGATAATTTTTGGATAAATCATCTAAATATCTATGAACGTGTTAAAAAGAAAGGTTGGTAGGTGTGGTTAATTATGAAATCAGCTTCAAGCACAAGCGATCCACTATTAATTTCAAAAGCGCCTTCATTTTCTCTCCTCTTCACTCAATGACTGATATTGTGAAACCGAAGTTGAAAACCTTCGAATTGTATTTGTAATTGTACGTATAATTAACTTCAAGCAACATTTAAGCTTTGATGGTGTTTACATAACACATTCCAGACTATTCGTGATTAATTAACCTTACACATACCTTTCAAAATTGTGTTAGCGCTATATCTGGTTAAAATATTGGCTATCTGCCAATGCATTTAAGAATCATCATGAGAAAAAAAAAGCTAAAAAAAAAACTGTTTACTCTTCTCTGACAAACAAATTCTGATATAATCAAATCTATTGTCTACTTGCAATCATGCTATATTTTCGACCGAAAAGGATAAGCTGCCAACAATTGTAAAACCATACTTGTTAATTCTTCGTTTCCAATTAAATATGCTATGTTGTGTGAAGAACTTGGTGTGCTTTTTACTCAAGCAGCCGATAATCCATTACCAAAACGCTCCACTTGTGAATTGCAATTACGGGCTGTCAGTAATCATGCGCCTGAAAATTCTAAAGAAACCTGGTGATAAGTCGGTAATTACTATTTAATTCGGCTGTCTTCGAATTATTCCCGCTCGACTGCGTCTCGCGGTTTCTCATTATCATATAGCACGCATTAATAGCAAATACCTATACATATAAATATAATTGAACCAAGTATTTAATGATTTGGTCAGTTCAACTTATATTTGACTTTATCATATGAGAGTAATGAGAAATGGGTTTTGTAGAATTATACAGCTGAAGTTATGAAATAGACAAACACAAATGTCACTTTATAAAACCGAGTTCGTCTGTATATTTATGAGTGCATTGTATAATGATAATGATATACTTTTATTTTATAAAATAAATAATGCAGTTTTTGCTTCAATTTTTTATTGTAATTTGCTTTGTCATTAGAAAATATGGGTTATTTATAGCTGGTACCGAAAGAGTATTCACACAAAGACAGCCATTATATAATCAGCATATAAGGGTATAATGAAAATTCAAAGGAAACATTAAATTATTTTTCTTTCATTTTATTCTCATTTTTTCTCATATGCAAAATTTATTTGATATCAAAAATACAAAACACAACATCCAATGCTAAACATATGAAACCAAGAATTATATCTAATTTCATGAAATCATATGTGATCCTATTTTTCCCACCCTGTTCCCTATATTATATTTATGAATTGCCACTCTCAAATATATTATGCTTGACCATTCGTTACAAGAACACATCTCTACTCTTAGCTAAATAATATCAAGTAATTATTATTCCCCAATACCTTTGCCAATGATTTTACATCATAATAATTGATATATTTCGGATTGCGGCAATTAATCAGAACACATTGATTTGAATACTCCTCATGAAATAAGTTAACAATTTATTGTATTAAGATATTTTCAATATATATATATAAAACGGCCTAATTGGCTTCAACAAACCAGTAATATACAATTATTTCATTATCGTTAACAAACATGGGTCAATATCGGAGATGTACATTATTTATTTTTCTTAAAAAATAAAGACTTTATATTAATTTTATGTGTTATAAAATTGACATAAATTTATGTTTCCTGAATTCGATATTTTTTTCGCTCAATGAAATTCTTGTAACAAAAGTCGCGTCAATAAATAATTAGGCTACCGGTAATTAGTAATATATGAACACAGATCTATCGATAATTTTAATATAAACATCCCCACTGCATACAAGATAAATGCAAATATTTCTTTGATCATACATATATTTATACATTTGATCATTCACCTATCACGATTTGTTTAAAAAAAAACATAATAATAAGCACCATTTATTAGTGAGAGCTAATTGGACGTTGGCCTAAGGATTGGCTAAAGGCAAACTATTTTTCAAAAGTATAATTTACATGATTTGTAACAAAAACACCTTAACCCGAGATCCCAAGCTTATGGTTTTAAAACATAACAGCATTTCAAATGGACCCGTTTTGAGATTTGACTTCAAAGTATAGTAAGAACATGGACGCAAAGAAACACTTGCTATGAACTCGTAACAGTTCGGGGAAAACTAAAGCATGCACTTTACATAAACTGTTTTATTTCAACGCCAATATAATATAGTCAATAATTTGATAACTAGATTAAAAATCGTTTTAAATCTGATATGAAATGACATTTGCTAGGCTTTGTTTTATTGTGAGACCAACCATTTTATGAACTCAAGAACAACAATTACTATCGAAGAATTCATTTCACAAATGCTATATTAATATGACCTTTTTAACGCTTTGCTTTATTTTAAAACCCTCTTCATGAACAAAAACTTAATAACTACATTTCTAATAATTTCAAATATCAGGCCTATATATAAATTAATATGCTCATTTGTTACGTATTCCTCAACCGTTTCGCTATGGGCGCATTCTGCTCCTCACTCATTCGCCGCATAGTCCGTGTCTCAACAGGCGGACCACCTCCCCCTTGTTGCGGACAAGGTGCCCCTTGCTTATAATGTGGGGGCGGTGGAGACCCCATCCTTGGGTGTCTTGACCGTGACGGTGGCGGCGGTGGGGGCGGGGCTCGTCTTGGTGGGGGCGGTGGTCCGCGGCGATATGGGGGTCCTGGAGGGCCTAAGTCCGGATC
>LQRL01126522.1:12828-23427 GCA_001703475.1 Hydroides elegans
AAATTTCATTACGTAGAATTTGAATTTTGACGTCACAATCACAATCAGGTCAAGTTCACCTAGTACTGAGTGGCCGAGCGTGTGTGTCCTACAACCAAGACAGTTGTCATAACGTACTCGTGAATATGCTAATAGAGTAGAGAATGCGCCCATATGCAACAGGCGCCAAAGCGGCACCTGAGCGGTCCGAGTTCAATTCCTGACATGGGCAATTTTTTTTATTGAAATGAAATAGCCATCTTTATTTTTTTAACAAAAAATATACAATTACTACGCACCCGGGTATTATCACAAAAGATAATGACCGGGTGGTTATGCCCTGTACAATGCTTCAACCATGCAATAATGTGACATACTTACTCTCGCATGTTAATCCATAGTATTGCCCAAAGCAATCGCATGTGAAGCCGATGAATCCAGTGTCTTCTTCTATATCAACATAACAGGCTCCAACATTCAGGCAAGGTGATGGATTACAGGGATTATTTACTAAAAATAAAGTACAAAATCGATTAGTAATTATATTTAGGATATTAGGAGAAACTATTAGGGTATGCATTTTTCGTTTATTATTTACAACAAAGTCCGCAATAAATGTGAACACATTTCAACGCACATATCATGAATGCGGCAAATACAATGCTATACTTACTCTCGCACGTTGATCCATAGAATTGCCCAAAGCAATCGCATGTGAACCCAAAGAATCCAGTGTCTTCGTCTATATCAACATAACATGCTCCCCCATTCAGGCAAGGTGATGAAACACAGGGATCATTCACTATAGATATACATGTAGTACAAAACGATTAGTTATTACATTCAGGTTATTAGGAGAAACTAATCCATGCCACGGCTAAAAATATATGACTAAAATGTATTTAAAAAAGAATCCTTTGAACACAATAGAAAAGTTTTATGAAAAAATTATAAACAATAAAATGTTGCAAAACATATTTTTTTAGATGAAGTTTAATCACCACCATTGGGTGCTAGCTCTAAATTGCAACCGGAAGTACCTCTGGACTTAGCCTAAAATCCAAATTTCATAAAGAATTTATAGAATTTATAAATATGGCCCCCGAATTGCTGCCCCTCCTTCTCACGTGTGCGACCACGCATGTTTGTTTATCTAAATGGAGACATAATAATGTCTGAGACTTGAAAAACAATTATTGATTTCGATCAAACACATTTATTCAAATTGGGTCATGACAACGGCCGAATTAAAACGTAATCTATTTTACCTTCCTTATCAAAGTCTTCGCTTAGATTTTGAACCTTCATATTTACCCTCAACCACGGGTCTATTGGTAGATGACGGTAACTTAAAAGCTTTTGCTTAACTATTAATCACATTATTGAACAATTTTCCTCTATATTGCTGATTAATGCGCATTAAGTTATTATACATTAAAATTATATATTCAACTTTTGTTTCCTTGTTTGCTTTGTCATTTTGAAATATTGAAGAAACGTTTGAGTATATACGTAGAAGTCTATATTGAGATTGAAAAAGTAATTGACCGGCATCATTGTGACATTTATACAAAGGCTCATTCAATCAAGCAAGGAAATGAGGTAGGGTCTAGCTTTTTTGTCCATTTGTATTTATTGACACATTCATTTCACAGCAAATTATTGCATTTAAAGAATCTTAAAAACTTGAATAGAAGATAGACAGAAAACACTTGGGAACAATGGTTCTAGGACAGAATCCCCGGCGGACAAAATCCCTCGCGGACAAAATCCCCGCGATTTGGTCAGCTAGGACAGAATCCCCGCGATATTTTTGACGGGGTGGACAAAATCCCCGCATTTGATATTCTTTAATTTTCAACAATTAATACTATTTTAACGCTTCGGATATATAATAAATATCAAGTAATAACACTCAGCCATAAGTTCTACCATGTACTCGATTTGCTGCGATCGGATTAAGGATCAATGTGTGTCTATGTGAGGCGCTTTGCATTTGAAGTCACGAAATATCACATAATAGCACATTAGAAATGCATCTACCTAATCCGATCACAGCAACAAACATGATCTGTTATGCCATGAAGATAGCGTTGTTTAGTATATTAGCTTTGCTTATCTAATTTTACAAAGTATATGTTAAAAACATAAATATTTTAATATATCAAGATTGCGGGGATTTTGTCCACTTGTCCATAAAAATTGCGGGGATTTTGTCCTAGCTGACCAAATCGCGGGGATTTTGTCCGCGAGGGATTTTGTCCGCCGGGGATTCTGTCCGCGCACCGGGAACAATATAGCACCAAAACGGACCAAACATCTTTTAAAAGAAAAACTGAGCAGCTGGGTAGTCTAGATTCTATTTTGGCGGGCATTCTATGTGTCTGTTTATAGTTAAAATCTAATTGAAGGGCGTATGCAAAAAAAGCAAAGAAAATAATCGCCGTTTACCATAAACCATGGTAAAAGTATTTTTTCGCCACCTATGTGAGGATAAGAGAGTTTTATTTATATGATTGTTTCTATATGAAATGTATCTGAAATTTCTTGCCTCTGCTTTGTCGACACAGAAAATGTATGAAATATTTCAATCACTTTTGCATACATCTCTTCAAGTGTAAAAGGAGACAGAAACGCCTCTCAGTTTAATTGACAAGGAACCAAAGGGACCGCATTCATGTTATTTTGGCAATGGATGACAATCTAACGATTCGCATTGTTTCTAAGTCTTTTAAAATTTTTCCAAATGTACCCCAAGCTCAACACATCCCTCATCATTCTCATTATTTGCAACAAAGAAAAGTTCCCTTTATTTACTTAATAGACCAATTTTCAACGTCAATTACAATAATAAAAAAAATTATCAATTTTTACTTTAAGCCGTGGCATGGTTTAATGTAGAATGCATGGTTTGTTTATTATTCACTACAAAGTCCGCAATAAATGTGAACACATATCAACGCACATATCATGAATGCGACAAATACGGTTGTAGGGCAAAAGCCCCGTAGGGCAGAAGCCCCGCGATTTTTGCAGCTAGGGCGAAAGCCCCGCGATACTTTAACATACATATTTTCATTATTTATTAAATATATCGATGATATATGTTTATTCAAGCAAACCAAAATTATAAGTACAACTATTCACGACTCAAATGCATAATCTCATTAAACGGCCCTGTTACTAAAATGATCGGTTCAGCTGGTTGCTTATATGGATCTATAATTTTCGCTGTTAATTACAACATTAACTCAATAATTGCAATCAGCGATGCGAATTCAACATTTATATAGTGCCATCGATTAATTATAATACTTATTCAAAGCCATAAAACAAAAAAATATTTGCGCTTATTGAAATAAACAATAATTAAATTTATTTTTTGAAATAAAGAGGCTTTCGCCCTAGCTGCCAAAATCGCGGGGCTTCTGCCCTAGGGGCTTATGCCCTACGGGACTTTTGCCTGCGCACCGACAAATACAATACTATGCTTACTCTCGCACGTTAATCCATAGTATTGCCAAAAGACATATTTTCAACTCACTTTTTATTTCGTAATCACTTTGTGACATTGACATTTTAAAATAAAGATTCAAGTTTCTAGAAAATATGCAACGTAATTTTATTTAAACAAATATTTGTTTCTTTTTTGGGTTTCAAATGAAAACTGTATACACCAACACCAACTCGAACAACTTTAAACAAGTTTATATGAGAAACCCTGAATTATATATGCATTTAAGCGATGCAGTCGCGTCGTCTCAGAAAAAAATAACTGTGCAATTATTAGTTAAAAAATATACTTTCATGTACCCGGTAGTTTGTAAAGGTAATCCTGCCAAATCAGAAATCGGGACCTATCCTCGAGAGCGATGAATTCGCCTTCAATTGAGGTGTCATTGCTACATGTATAGCAATCATGTCGTACCATTGCTACACCAACACATTCTTGTTGGGCATTGCAAGTTTGCATGCATCCTTGTAACCTTATGATAATGAAATTAGGGGTGACAATTTCTTTTAAATATATACATACCTATATAAACTGCTTTATATGTCTTTTTGTATTAGCTGAACAACAATCATGGTTACTAATGGATTTGATAGCGTACCATAGCGTAATATTTTTAAGAAATTGGTTTCTTACTAACTAGCAGGAGCATAACAATTCTATAATTCTATTATAAGTTTTATTTCCTCTAGAAATAAGTTTGGTATAAAACCTTTTACAATTACAAATAATGAAATAATTGCGATCTACCTAGTTTGTTGAAGGTTTGCTCTACACTTATTCAAACTGAAAAACACATCCGTCTGCCACGTCTGATGATCACTCAACTCGTCCAGTCTTTTATATTTCTTATTCCACCCATCACAGCTTGCATGTACCAAACATTTTATCATCAGTATCAGAAAGATACTTAGATGTATCCAAATAAGCTCCATAATGTCAAAAACTTATTAATTCATTCCTTTAGTCTTTTTTAGGTTTATATAAGTGCTTATGATGTGTGTGTCTGATCAAGGCAAAGTATTAATGAATTTTGAAACGTCGTTTTGGTTTCACTTAAACCCGAATCATAATCTATAATAATTTGTAATCTGTAATAATCTAAACGTAACTGGTCAACCATTGTACATAAAATTAAAGTTGAATTCGCACATCATCATCATATGAAATCTGTTATATAATTTTATACTTAGTTCAGTTTGTATCCAGGCATATCCCATGATTTTTTTGCATCAAATATTGTTTTTTTAGATAAAATTAAAGGCGTTTTAATACATATATGCTAAAGCTTTTATTTTACATATAGTCCTGTGTGGTTTCCCACTAAAAATGGGTCCCGTGGGAAATGCTTGTTAAATCTTATTATTATATATTCTCTGAAAGTTATATATGTGTAGATTATTTTCACACATGTTGCCCATTTTTATTTTGACATTTAGTTGGTAAATATTACGATGGCCGAAAGGTGGTATTTACCTGTTCGGAGCTGGACATTATTTGTTATACCATCATATTTACGCATGTAATTATCAGTTGCATTACTTAATTAATGATGTATTTATTTCTCGTTATCAAGCTGATCTAGTAAAATGAAAATTACAAACTGAATTTCATGTTACGATGGCCGATAGGTATAATATTTGATCAAATGAGTCGCATGTATATTACTTGTCACAAAATGTCTCTATAATTTTATGTGAGCATATATGAGTATCATCTTATCATTAGTATTGTAAATTATTCCTTTTCGATATTTAGTGAGATGATTTTACGATAGCCGATAAGTGGTATTTGTATATTAAATATTTAACTTTTGTGAAAAAATTTTTACATAGACATGAACAATATTAAATTAAATATTAGTGACATAAGGCTCAATAATTCTTGTTCCTAGCTCGGCCAATAATAACGAAACAAAATACCGATGGCCAAATTTGTTTTTCATAACTCATGTATTTAAGATACTCGGGTCTTTGGTATTCAATTTATACAAAAGAAATGAAGCAATCTCATGAAGCATCCACGGTCCGCTAGGTTTCTCAGCAAGACGGGGTTGACCGGTGGGACATGCCCGTTCCTGCTCTTTGCTTGTGACACTTCTTTGTCAGCTTCTTTTTAGCCTTGGTCTCCATATTTCCAAATTCTGTTTTTAAAGTTTGTAAAATCCTTTAAACCTTCATGCTTTTTATCATTTTGTCAGCATTTTTTTAGCCTCAGTCTTCACATTTCCGAATCCGTTAAGTTTGTAAAATCCTTCAAACCTTCATGCTCAATCACTCTAAATAGAGGCTTGGCAAGGAGATTAATGGATTACGGCGATAGTATATCCCTGCTTTGAACCTCTTCTTATCTGTATTAATTCATAGTCTCCTTGCGTGCGTGCTACGGCTGCATGTTTTAAGCAATTCCCTGTAATTATTGGCGCATCTGTTAAAAATAGTTGGCATCTATATCCCGCTTAATATAATTAAAGCTCTAAGCGGTCACAATCTATTATTACCCTGGCCATTCGTGCGTGTGTTCACCTGTTTAACGGACAGGCTACCCATTATACAATTGGTGCTCACACTCCGTCTTGTGACATGCACTTTAAACTACCAAGTACCCATTTGTACGTGTACACACTTGGGTGGGGAGAGACAACAGATATTGTATGTAGTGCCCACTTGCTTACCATGATGATCGAACTTGATCGGGAATCTAATCCATGGCCACTGGCCAGGTGTCCGACGCCTTAACCGCTCGACGACCACGTCTCAAGTAGTTTTCACCTTAGATTTAGCTAAAGCTTTTCTCAAAGCTTTACGCGATTGAATATGTTAGAAAGTGTTATCATATTGTATAAGGAATGCGTATAAATCTTGTTTTTCTTGATATCTTTAAATTTGTTTTTGTGTTACCTTTCCTTAATCCTCTCTGATTTTTGCCTTTTTCACTATCAATTGCTGCGCCGTCGCGGTATAGGATTATCTTTAAAAATATTTTGTTCACGTGAAAAATAAAACGTTTGAGGGCCTGAAACCAGTGTAGTTAATAGCCCATGTCTTAAATCTCGTAACAGGGATCAGTGATTGTGTCAATGTAATTAATGGCTTTTCTGACTTTCTGCTTGTCGATTATCCTGCCTCCTGTGCTATTAATTTGCTAAGTATATCCTCATTCGAATAGTGTTCTATTTTACAAGAATTTCATAAGAAACTGTTCAGTTGAAATCGCATTGTCTTCATGACCAATGGAACCGATGTCTTTCTTCTTTAAGATTTTCGTGCCTCCTGTGCTATCAATGTGTTAATTATATCTTCATTTATATTCGAATAGCCATCCATATGCTCTCTCCATTTATCTTCCGTTTCTTGTTGATTGAATAATACCCGTTCAGTTTTGTTTTGCAATACAACATTTACCTGCTCTTTTTAATTTTCTAATTAATCATTTGCAATGTATAGCTAACTGTTGGCCATAGCATAACCTATGAGGTCCTGATTTCTGAATGAATGAAGGAACGGTTTATTTTCATTTAGAACAACATTTAAAGAGAAAACAAATAACTTACATTACGGATTGTTTCGAAATAGAAATACATATGCTGTAACAAAACTCGAAATAACACTTCGCTGCTTGCTCTTCCTGCCTCATCAGTAGGCCTTGCCCCGCCAGTTGTCTCCACTTGCAGATAGGCTCGTCGAATAAGTCCCATCAAATCGCCGGTTTAGGTCATAGCAATATCGACAACGGAAAAATTAATTCCCGAAACAAGACAATCAATCCTAGAACCTTTCAATTATGCCAGTCTTTCCTTTTCATCACCCGGACCTTTCCTAGGAGTCCCCTAGTATGTTCCTAGAAGACAGTCTGCTTTTTCTGACTGTCAATTCTCAACAATAGAAAAATCTGATATAAAAATACAAATGATGTAACAGAGATCGAAACTATACTGCGCTGCTTGCTCTGACTGCTTGATTAATAACCACAAATCATTTATCACATCTGCCCATCATAATTACAAATTGAATTTTATAATATAAAATCACCTCATTTTATAAAGCATACATTTATACAATGATTCTACAAAGTAGATTCATTGCATCATCACATGGCAAATGCAAAATAAATTCTTTTATTACAGTCAAACATCACTTATCGGCCTCCGTAATATGTTTCTTAATATATTTTAATCTTAAAATTTGTCTGTACTATGTACTTTTTGTTAGAAGCCATATCAGAGTAACCAATTAAAATAAGGAAATATTGATTGGATTTTTACATGTCATTTTCTTCTCCTTTGACAAAGATAATTGTCCATATCGGCTATCGTAATTGTTATCAATCACTATAATATATACTTCTAATCAAAACTTATATTCAACTCGTAGTTTTATTGGCACTATCCAATGACAATTAATCTAAATGCAATGTTATCCCTTTCTTCAATAGAAATGGACTTATCGGCCTCCGTAATATATTTTTTTTTACATTTTTTTGCTATCTATGAATTTGTAAGAATCATGTTATTCCTATTAAAACCTCCAAAAATAAGATTAAGCACAAACAGGATAGTTTTGACTGCATTTTTATATCATATATGTCATATTTCATAATGAAAATTATCCATATCGGCCATCGTAATTTACGCATACATTTTATTAAAATAAAAATTGGCAACATGTTTATTTCAAAAGAGCACCTCAAAACCTTTCCAAAAATGTATGATGCCATGATTTTACAGGAAATTCCCACGGAATGGTAAACCACACCGAACTAATACTTTATATTATATTTTTGTTACATATTATATTAAAACATACCTTATGTGCATAACCGTATAAATGAACAACCAGATTATCTGAATCGCTGAGAAAAAAATACTAGGTAGTTTAATACTTCATATTTTCTTCATGTATAAAACCGGCTAATTAGAACTAGTTATCAAAAATGATTTGAAATATGTCTAGAAATGTTATTTTTACTCGTACCGCATTAATACTATTAATTGAATTTTTAAATAGATAACAAGTTATACGTAAGCAATAACGTTATCACATGTTAAATGCTGTACCATCTCTATAAATGAGCATAGTTTTAATTGAAACAAAAAGATAGTATTTTGTTTTTATTCAAAGCAAATGAAATTGAACTTTTTTTTTACAAAGAACATTCCTTAATCTTACTCTGAATTAAAGTATCTCCATTTGGGTGCTGCTGGCGGGCTTAGTCGCTTTTGTGATATGCAATCTACAAAAACAGTGCTCTTTTTATATGTTTTTGTAACATATTTCTACTGTTTTAGATCGATTGAATAAATGATGAGCAATAGCAACGCGATCCTGGTAAATGGATTTATGATAAAAACTGGAATATTAACCGAAATTGGAATATATAATGACTATAATATAAGACAAAGCCGATTGATGGTTTGATGTTGTTCCTATATCTAATTGCTCCAGGGATGAATTACTCGTGAAATGAGTATATGTTTAAGTTCATCAATTAACGTTGATTATGTTTAGCATTCTGCCACTTAATCAATTAGAATAACATCAAGAGTTATAGAAGCCTATTCACAACAACACGTTATATTTTCTTATAGGAAATCTTACTGAATAGTGTGCATACACGGTATTGGTTTTGTACAAGTATAATGTGTAATGGATATTGAATGGCAAGAATGCAGTTAGAAATATTTTGCATTCGAGACGGAGTCGAGAATGAAAATGTTGAGTACTCATGAGTGCCATTCAATATCCTACTTATTTCAGACATCTTCAAAAATTCGAAGGGTTCGTTATTAGCGACGATCAGTAATTGCAATTCACATGCCCATAGCATGTTGAGGGATTATGCATCTTGCTAAAATAGTTTGACGTTTTTGGTTTCAATCTCATTTCATTAAAGCCTTCGAAAGCTAAAGCATCCATCTTAAGCAGAGCAGTTTTCCCCACTCAGATATTAAAGTAGTTCATACATTTTGTATTGAGCATGCATTTGAGACGACGATTGGTACAAAAACAATCAAGAGTATATTTATATCCACATTGATGGTTAAATGAGGATACAATCTTTCATTTTTTGCTTACTGCGTTGCATAATGTAATGTTAAGCAGAGCAGTCAGAATGCATTTGATTGTGCATTAATCATTATAGATATTGAATTGCAGATAAATTTGTATTGCAAAAGCAAACGATACATAAAATCAAATAGAAAATACCTAGGATACCACACAAAGTTGGCTATTGTTCAGTCAAAAAAATATTTAAAAAAAATTATGGCGTTATGCATAACAAAACGTTAAGGTTCCCGTTTTTATAACTGTTCATGTTCGGGACCCGAAAAATTGTACACTTTTGCTATCTTTGATATAGACGTAAGGGCATTGCCAGACGGAAAGTTCTTTTTTTGTTTTGTTTTCCTACTAATTTATAAACGTTTCCATATATTCTTAATAGGAAATTAAAATAAATGCTATTTGCATTATTTTACTGCTAACTGCGTTTTCTTATTTCCTATAAAATATACATAAAAATATGAGTTTAAGGAAAAAAACTCGATTTTTTTTAAAAATATATAGACTGAATAAAAACATTATTCACAAGCTACTAATCACGTAAACTTCAAAGTTTTTCTGAAAGAGAACTGGAGTTCGATAGATTTTTGCCACAAGATACAATTAATTTTACAATAAATCTATCAGTATATTGAAACCAGATGCCGAATGCAACATCACGAGTTTAGCAAAATGAAACAATTATTTAAAAATAACGCTTTTTTCTTCTTTTTTAGTAAGAAAAATACATTTACACAACCAACATCGAGGTAGAAAGGATATAGGTGTGATTGCTATTTTGTCGAATGTATATTTCAAATGCATCTAAATATAAAGAAAAATTAGATACTCAGATATTTCTGTATTGATTCATTTTTTACATTTCTATGTCCAAAATTGACAAAACATAATTAACACGTTTCAGCAATTCCTTGCCAAATTCATCGCCCAAATGTAAACTGTTCTCCATATGGGTAGATTTTTGGCAAATTCGTTTTTCTCTGCAACTATTCCGGTAATGGTGCATCAATAGTTTTGACTGTGGAATATTAAATATGCCTATCTCCT
>LQRL01126530.1:0-16231 GCA_001703475.1 Hydroides elegans
ACAGTTTCGCCCTCGTCGACGCCCTAAACAACGGCGTCATAGCGGGCGCGGGCCTGGATGTCACTGACCCTGAACCCTTGCCCAGGGACCATCCATTGCTTCAATGCGCCAATGCCACAATCAATCGAAATATAGCAAAAATCATATGCAAAATATATACAAAAGGTGTTTATATGCCCACACAGTGCATGGGTAGCGGAACTGTATGTTATACATGTGATATTCGAAAGTGGATCAAAACTCATCGTAAACCATTATCGTAACTATCAAATGAGTTCTTTGATTGATTTTGCAGGGCCAATAGTAGACAGCTTTGCCCTGGTCGACGCTCTAAACAACGACGTCATCGCAGGCGCGGGCCTGGATGTCACTGACCCTGAACCCTTGCCCAGGGACCATCCATTACTCCAATGCGCAAACGCAACAATCAGTCCACATTGGGGATCGGCTACGTTGAAAACGAGGAAAGCGATGTTTCAAGTGGCGATCAATAATATGAGGGCGGTGCTTGGGGGTGATGGGCAGATGCCAAGTGAATTGAAGTGATTGTATTACCTTGGAACAGACCTATGTTGTTTTATTTGTATTAAATATGGAATTTGATTGGATAGGAATAAAAAAAAGTTGAACACAATAAAATAACGTTTTTAAAATGATAAATAATCGGAATGTTTTATGAACTGTTGAGATGATCTTGGTTGAACAAATGTTATCTTATCAATCATTTATCACAATTTATGTGCTATAACAAGAATGAAATAAAAATACGATAAAGCCAAGCAGAATTACCTTTCGTCCATGGCTTTATTATGTCTTAATACAAGGTCATGTTTTCAGGATTATTGATTGTTCGACCATCCGAAGCAAGACCCATACGAACTATGCCCACTCGGCAAACAACATCCTCAGGACGTCCTAATCACGTAGTTTTACGTCGCTAAGATGTTAAAAACGAGACGTCCCAGCTTAGTCATAAAACGACGTCAATGGGACGAATTTTTAATGACGTGACATATTTACACGTCCAGAGTACGTCAATAATCAGACATTGTAAGGACGTGCTATTAATGGCGTTCTAATGACGTTGCAAATTTGACGTCCCCTTGACGTACCAATATGACGTGGAAAGGACGATATATTTTGGTCTGGACGTAATCTGACGTTCTAAGGACTTCATTAAAAGACGAACTTACGGAAAGCACTTATTATTTAAGAGCATTGCGAATACCCCTCCGAAAATTGAAAATTTTGATTTTTAACCACTCATAGTAGGAAATGTTTTGATTTCAAAATGGAATATGATAGTCCAGTTGAATATCTATCATATTCCTCAAAAAAGTAAATATAGAAGGAAAATTTAGATTATTAATCACAAAATCGCACTTTTGCCCGAATTTTATTAAATATTTGTGTGGTAAGACCGTCTATTATTTTTATATTTGTTTTAATTATAGGTATACCATTACTCTCCACATACATAGATGAAAGTATGAAATATTTTGAAGTATATTTTATTTCCAGCTAATTTCTTACTCATGGGGTACTCATATTTACTACCTTGGTTTATTAGTCATTTTCCAAATAGTATATTTTATGATTTCATATTATATTTTAAAACAAAAAATCGCTTGTAAATAGTTTTTACTATATTACCGATTGAACGTAAACCGTATTTATGATAATTGGTATCAGTTGATAAGCTGAATGGATCTTTGTATATTTAAAAATCATTGGTGTGATTGAATAGCAATAATCTATATCAATAACTTTACAGTTTGATATTTATTGGGTTTTGATAAACATCTAGACTTATTTTAATACGAGCGTTATTGAAATGATTCATTCTATAGAGCTGAGTACTTAAATTGGCAATCAAGTACGCAGTAGAAACTATAGCCTGTTACCTAGCAACGCAGTTGTGATTGGCGTGTGTCACTGTGGCATTTTAAGTTGAATGCAGTACACAGTAATGATTTAAATAGAAAAAAATGGTGGGATCTTAACTGGTATCGGTTTAAACGTAAATCTATAAATTATATTTAACACTTCCCATATTGCTTGGTATATATATATATATTTTGATTGTGTTATGTCAATATAAAATGTCAATTAATTATGTAAAAAAGTAACACAACTATATTTCGCGGACACATAAATTATATATAGGTTATGCTTCGTGATTTTCGTTATATATCTTACATGTAGTTATATAACATTTGAATTCTATCGTGTAATTTAACGTCATGACAAAAATGATTAATAAACCGAGGGAGCGAATAAGGGCACATTGTGTATTCTAAAATGGTCATATCTTTACAATCCCTTATACACTTCAAAAGTAATGAATGTGGTAAGGGTGCGAGATGATGTACCTATTAATGTGCAAACTTACAAATTTCAAGTAATATTGTATCAATATTATTTTCAAGACGAAACCCGGAAAAGAGGGTTTTAGTGATTAATAATCTAAGGAGCACGTCTATGATATTTATGTATAAAATGATTTTGATATTTAGATAAAAATGTCCGTCTAATAAATATTACGTCCGATATAGGTCCGTCCTTTAATCGTCCCTTCATGGACCAGTATAGGACGTTTTATTTATAGTCTTTCCGGACGTTATTTTCGCACGTCCTTTGGATGTCCGATATGAACGGCGATGCGACGTCTAAAAAATTACGTCCGGCAAACTTTCATACAGGCCCAGTAGAGGAATGAAATAGGACGTCATGTAAAGACGTCGAGGGGACATGCTAAGGACGTGTCTTTGCCGAGTGGGTGGCTACATACCCGAATAGATTCTAGATATGAAAAATATGATATTTTTATTGATGCCAACAACTGTTAATGTAAACACGCACCATGAAACACAAGCGAAATGTCTATTGAGTAGCAAATGTATAAATTAAAGAACATATAAGCACTTCATATGATTCAAGGGACCTTGTCTATGAAAGAGAATTGGGATACAGTCCCCTATTTATGACCTATCTATTTCAAATCGCATTTTATTCTAAGGGCATGGGCACATTAATTCAACTTTATCGCTTTAGACAAAATCCATGCATATTTATGCGACAGTCGTTTCGTCCGTGAGTGGCGTTAAATTGAACTTGATTGCGACTTAGTTACGTTTTCATGTGTTTTATCTACCTTTGTGTCTCCTTATAAAAATTACCTATTTCGACATTTAGTTAATTAAACGTTTTTACAAAAAAAAAGTCGTTAACTCGGTTTTGCATGATTGATTTGACGCATAAAGAGAGCTAACTTCATTTAGCAAGTATGTGAGAATGTGTATTTTAAGCTAATGCCATTTGATTTAAAGCAAATATTCGCACACAAAAGGGTAATTTATAAAATGAAACAAAAATGACATAATGTACATTACTTTTGTTTGTTGTTCTTTTGGATAATGGATCTACCATTGTAACAGTTTCCTATTTGATTGAAATAATAATAATAAACATTTTTATCTGTTTTATCGATATGCCATTTAAGTCTCAAAATAGGAACTCAAAAACTAATCTGTTGTCGATAGTGCACGTGAAAGGCCCTGATTAGATAAATTCAAATGAGCGATTCTCATCGCCACTTGCGATTATCACTCTTTTACTTCTTTGTTTAGGCATGTGGCGTTCACATTCATTTGTGATGACATACATGTAGTTGCAATTATAAAAGCCAATGGATATTAACTCTACATTTTCCTTGATGAATATATCGATTGAATGACCAATCGCTCCGCTATCTCGGAACAGGTGTTTCTTATCGCAAGTTGCAATATTTTTTGCGAAACTGTCTTAATTAATAAAAGTTCAATTGAATGATAGCATGAATTATTTCGGAGGAGTCTCTTTATGAAATCACTTAATCGGCCTGAAGTCGCTTCAGGCGATCTTATGTGATCGGACCTGATGCCTATACAATAGCAGCATCACGACTTGATTACATATACATATTCATGCCTGACAGACCATAGATAATAAGCAAATAAACCTATCCTCCTAATTTTCATAGTTGATTATTTTTTTCATATGGATGTCTTAACGGGTGGCTTTATTTGATGAGTGGTAGATCTAGATTTAATTTTAAAAATCTAGATCATATATTATATGGAAAATGAATACGAAGTTTATCTTACAAGTATTATTTATTACTAGTTTCATATGCTGGTTATGTGAATCTGTCGAATTTGAAAGTAGCACCGAATATGAAACGTATCACATATCTCTGCGAGAAGCACAGATAAGAACGATGGCCATATCAAGAGAAGAAAATGTTATAATTCAAGAAGAATGTGCTTTGATTTGTCTCCGGGACACATCTTGTTTATGCTTTTCAACAAACTTCATTTCATCTGGTGAGTAATATCTAGATATCTTATACTTGTACTTTTGTTAATGAGATAGGAATAGTTGATAATTAATCGATGCATCAATTGATAATAAATTGATCAATTATGCGCTTTGTAATCATACATATGAAAATGACATCATATAAATGTTACTGCCAATTTGTGTTTTCGGGCATTTTGATTTTTGCTGAAAATGAACCATTTTTTCTGAGGTGAAATAAATTCGTGTCCAATTTATTTCTACCAATTTATTGTTTGATGCAGATTTACTTAAACATTTCAGCGAAAAAAAAATCACTCCAAAATGATTTAAACATCGACTGGCTAAAACATTTACATGTGTGTTTCTGTTTTAAAAAAAAATTAACTGAAGTAACTTTGCAGGTCTGTATGAGTGTCGAATCACAGACCAAACCCCACTGGATGCCATTGAAAGAGTCTCTGATGAAGACGCCACTGCTTTTGTTGGTGCGTATTTCTTTTATTTAATTGGTCACATTGTAATAACAATTGAAATTGAACGATAAAAGAAAGTGTTTTTGTTTTGTAAATTGCTATGTATTTTATGAGATACTCAAAAAGGCTTAAAACGCAACCTAGTTTCGGTGGGGTCTGAGGTTTACATAACTATGCTTGGGACCAGTCCGGATACCTAAGATGAGAAATTGGCCGAACGCGTTTTCCCCTTAAACAAATACATTGTACAATGGGCAACACGAAACAAAGTTAGATTTTAGAATGCATATACAACCACGTTCAAAAGATACTAAGGTTTAAAACAGAATCCATAATTATAATTTGTCTAATTTCAGTACGTACCCCGCCATGTGGCTATCTATCGATAATGCAAGTGGGCTCAATATACTCACTGGTCAGGGGACAATTCCAAGTCATAAACCGACTGAATGAAGACATATTGGTTTACTGGATTAATTTCGCTGGTGAACCACAGTTGTACTTCTCAGTTCGACCGGGAGATAGTCGTACTCAAGAAAGCTATGTTGACAATACATGGGTAGCGGCGTTTGCGAACAGTTCGTTAGTACAACTGAATGGAAAATGCAAGTTCACGGCCTTCTATGACGATGGAGGGGTACAAATTATCGCCGAGTTTTAATGATTCATTATTTACAACAACATTATTTAGTGTTTGATATTTAGCGTTTATGGTTTTTGCGGTAATCTTTTACTGTTTCTTGGGAATCAGAAACGCGCACGACTGTAATTTGACAGAGTAGAGAACACCACGGCAATTTTTTCAAAAAAAAAAGTAAAATCCCCAATAAAACAACATTGCATTGCCGAACAGCAAGAAATTAATGTGTTTTTTTTACATCAAAATGATGCAGAAAGTGTTCACTTTTACAAGTCACCTGGCTGTTTCTTCTTTTTTAGCCAGCTCGGAACAGAAAAGGAATACCTTTTGCGAAAATTGAAAACCATATACATGTTGTGTATTTCAAATAACAGTTTATTGAACATTTGTAATCAAGTTTGATCGATTTCAAAATAATTATTACTACCATAGATTAGGAAAATTGAGCAATTGTCATCAAAGGTGTGCCTCGAACTTCTCAAATCTCCAAGCTGGAACGAATTTTAGGGGAAGATCGCGGGGAGCTCTTCTTGACAATACAACGCATGCAACGAGAGAGCGGCGTTTTTTATTTCATATATCTAGGAAATTTGTATAAACATTATTTCTAATTTTTGTGGCAGTTACGGACATGATACGAGTGATCGAAATCGAATTGAGATATTTATTCTAGTTTCCCTTCTTATCTAATTTATAAAGGTTCTTAGTATATTTGGTGTGATTAAACTGTTTACTCAATTGTATAAGTCTAATGTGTATTCGTAGGAACATACGAGCAAAAGGCTTTATTCTATATTGTGTGAACATCATTAGTTTTTTTTTTTTAATGATTATATATAAAACTTGTTTTTTTTTGTCTTGAATTGAAATATTTGTTGTATTTATCATTAGTGTAAATCCATAATACAATGAATACGAAATTTCAACCACTCATTTATATATTGCACTTTCTTTTTGATCGATCACTAGACTATATAATATTATTTATCTGTTTCATCTGCATAATATACCATGATACCATACTGTTCTATCTTACAAATAAGAACCTAACATGTTTCTAAAATGGATCAACAGTTGAATGGACATAAAATAACGGTGGGCTTAGGTTTAGGCCCTGTTTACAATCAAAAAACTATTCTTATCGCCAAACGCGAGTTTCACTGTTTTCTTTTAAGGACTTTGAAATTGTTTTGAGTAAAACTCCCGTCGCCTCATATGATTTCGAAAACCGTGATTACATAGGTGCGATTTACATCAGGGATGCCATCTCGCGTTCTTTGAGCCCGGTGTCGTCTCGCAGCTGCTGCACAAAAGTACGCGCCGGTCTTCCTCGCCCTCGCTTGCCGTGAATAGGGGTCCACAACACTAGATTAGATGCAGCTTCTTCTGGGTGCCAATAGCAATGACCAGCTAGCTTGAGTCTCTTTTGTTTGACTGCATCTGTGGCTTTTGGTACCTCAGCATATATGCCCGGTTGCAGATCACAGTGTTAGCTCCAAGCCGGTGTTGGGCGTTTCACAAAAAAAATCGTGTTTCTCAACAGTAAGCCGTTGCTCATATAATTGAACTAGTAAACAACATTTACATTAATGGGCTAAACAATAAGCATTGTTGAAATACCCGTTTATTGCATCTTGAAGGAAAATAAAGCAGCGCTCAATCATGACTCAAGCGAAGCTTGGGGCCAACACCGTGATCTGCAACCGGCCAATAGTTCTTTGTTGCTCACATGGCTTTCCAGGTGAACCCCAGTGCTGATTTTAATAGTCGGGTGAAACAACCATCGATTTTCTTTGCTAGTGTTTCTGTGAGTGTCCATGCTGCACTTCCATATAGGAAAACTGACTCTACCGTTGAGTGGAAGGAGCGTGCTGACTCAACGGTAGAGTCAGCACGCGCCTTTAGTCGACATTTAAACCAAATGGCGTGGTTATATTCCCCAATTGACACTTTTTAATGTACTTTTTAATGTATTTTTTAAAACAATTTGGGTAAACATTTTCCACATTTCATGATAACACACAACGGACATATATATGACTGCAAAACAACGTACTATTCAGCAGAAAAATATGGATAGTTGTTACAACTAAAAAACTATGCATATTTCTGCTGATTCAAAATACAGTTATACGTATTTCATATATTATTTTATGTTTTTTTTTTTTTGCTATGTCATCGATCATTCATTATAATTTTCTTTAGAAATCATTCTTAAACGTAATATTGTATTAGAGGTGCACCTTAACAGTTGCACGGTCGCATGTGCGACCGCCGATTCATCGGCGCGAGTGTCGTTTTGAAAGACACTCGCGCTAGTGCGAATGTGAATTTGATGGTCACCAATCGATGAAAGCTTTTGGTTAAATACCGTCCAACACTTTCTACGAGCAGGAGCAAGAGGAAAAACATAAATTATATTTCGATGAAACGAATGATTTGAGAAACACTTTGCTAAATCAAACACCCTACGGCGAATACGATATTATAGTGTTTCAATCGATGTTGAAATGCGGTAACAACATAAAATATATGTTTTCCCTATACTCTTTATTCAACAGAAAAAACGCGCTAAATGTGCATGTTTTATGTACATGAAAAAGTGTATGGACAATCGAATCTTAATGTTAGCTCACTGTACAAGAGCCGTCTGTATGACCTCGCTCGAACCATAGAAAGGACGTTATGATTTGAACCTATACGAATGTTTTTTCACGTACCGACGTCAGTTGAACGGGATTTTAGCGTTCGAATATGGCCCTATGTCATCACATTGTCCTTTCTATGTCTGAGACTAACAGGTCACCCGACAAATATTCGTATATGGGCAAAAATTAAAACGTCCTCTAAACGCCAGGGGCGTCTTGCCGAGTGATATCGAAAGTGTTCTTAATTGGTTTGACCTATATTTGTTCGGAAAAATTGTCAGTTTATAACAAATACAATTGTTCATGAAAACAAAGTAGCTGTGCACTTAATGAATAATAAATATCATGACAGGAAAATACCAATTAGGAGAGCGGGCATATAGCATGATCTCAGTGTAACTGAGTCCTTTCGATATAGGAAATAAGTTATTTGCACAATAAAGTGATCGCTGAATTAACCGTCAATTATATAATCAGATATAAAATTTATAACTATATTTGTTTATCATCGTACTGTGCAATTAATATGATTCATCCGGCCCAAAAAAAATGGTGACGTGATACTCACATGAGGTCACTGAAAAAAACTGAAAGAAAATAAAGCAATTAACATATCGCCGGCAATTGTTGTTTACTATATTCTATTTTCATTGGATTAGATAGTTTCTGCATAAACAAGGTTAAGTAAATGTGGAACCTGAGCTTTTAGGATCATGCTTGAATATTCTAATATTTCTTTTTTGTAATATTCCAAACTATACATTGTCAGTATAGTACATATATAATCTTCAGATTTATATATATTACATATTATAATTACACGAACAGTAAGCGAACGTTAACCGACTGGACTCTACCCAGCTAATGTCTGACCTTGTTTTGAGCTTTTAACGTAATTGATATTACGAAAATTCAACACTTATACTTGACGTAATTTCCTGATCAATATCATAACATCGATGGACAGGAAGTGAGCAACTTAGAGTGCAGTATGGCAAACAAAGGGGTTCCATGTAACAATGTGTTAATTAAGTCTGAAATTGTCGTTTTGAGAAAAGATGCATTTTATGTTTTTATATGAGTCATTTATATATAGATTGGCAAGTGACCAAAATATGAAATTATCATGATAACATTGAATTCATAGCATTATTAGAGTAAATAACATGGATCTAAAATCATGTGACACTTTACAATACAATTTGGTGAAACATGTTAGAGTCTATGTCAACTCAACACATTGTTGTTGCAAGGAGCCATTCAATTGTTGTGGTTCCCGATTGCCCATTGTATACTCGCAGAATCTCGACACTCTGGTTAATCTCACTCTCACATTCCTATTTAGAAAAATGAAATAATCCGAGAACAGTTACAAAGTTACAATGAATACACGTTATGCACTAATTATTTCATATCACACAATTTTGTATAGCTGGTTTTGTAAACCAACCAGAAGTTCTAACCATGGAAGAAATTTAAATGATATATCCTACCAACTTACACAAAGAGGGGCACAAATACGAATGGATTCATTAACAAGACGTGGATATACCCGGTCGCCATTAAACTGTGCCTCAATTTGTGCGGATGAAACGTCATGCTTATGTTTTTCAACATCTTTAATTAGCTCAGGTAAGCATGTTGGAACGTTATTTTAAATAAAGATACATGCAATTAACATTTAAAGTTTTAACAACTATTGTGGGAATCTTGGTCGAAGCGTTTTCCGGTCACAAGGGTTTCAGACATAAGTTTTTTTATACAACATTGGCAAATTATAATGAAATATATCAATTTATGCCACACTGTTTTCAGTGGGATAGTTTGTGATACATTCTTATACCACACTGTTGAAATCAATGCATTGAATTTAAAGGCATCTCGAAAACAAAAGAGCCTTGGGATATAGACTATTCGATAACTAACACTTTCTCGCGGACATGACAAAAGAAAACCCTCGGCTCCGCCTCGCGATTTTTGTCATGTCCATTCGAAAGTGTTAGTTATCCTATATGTGTACAATCATTTGTCTTACGTTTAATTAGTAGCTATAAACTGATCAATTGTGTATCTATTCACACGAATGAACATTCTATGGCTAGACGGTATATCTAAATCGCCCAAATTCCTTTATAGTCAAGATCAAAATCACTATAGGCAAATTTCTCATCTCAAGTCTAGACTAGGATTCCGTTTTTTTTTAACCAAGAAACTTGGCCTAGACTTGAGATGAGAAATTGGTCCTGTATGACTCTTTGAAGACAATGTAGAGAATGTTGATTTATCAATATAACTATCCTTTGCAATATGGTTTGATTTGAGAAAGCTTGTTTTAGGTCTATATGAGTGTAGAACAACGGACCAAACTCTCGCCTTCGAAACAACGTCAGCTCAAGACGCCAACGTATATGTCAGTAAGTATCGTTATCGTCCATCTTAGATGTCTATGTTTATAAAATTGTTTCTGCTAAAGCTAAATTCCTTAGCCACGATCTGAATATTCAATGACTATCATTGACTATCTATTTAAAGGTGCGTTCACCTGAAACAGGCCCAAAAAAGCTCGATAGCGTGTTTGTTATGTTGTTTAAACCAATTTCACCTCAAGAAAAAAGCGCATAATTCAAACAAATAAATTACGCAATTTTCTCTTACGGTGAAAATGGTATGAAAAAAAAACAAAACAAACACGCTCTCAAGCTTTATTGGGGCTGTTTCGGGTGAACGCGCCTTAAGGTTTATTTTAGACGGAAAAGGTGTATTCTGTATATTTCACGTTTCAGTGCGCACACAATGTGGCTTCATATCGTCCATGCAGCTCGATATGTTCACCGGTTCTGACGCACATTTCACTATCACCAACCAGCTTGACCAACGCATACTGGTCTATTGGATATGGTTTTCCGGTGCGCCAGAATTTTACTTTATGGTTGAACCAGGAGCCAGCCGAACTCAGCATACATACGTTGGTAACGGGTGGGTTGCTACGACTGAAAATGACGTCGTTGTGAGACTGAATGGCGCATGTTGGTATATATGCGGAGGGGATGATCTGGTGATAGCAGAGTTGTGAACAATTGGATAATATTATAATCATAATTAAAACTTGTTTATGTACAGTAATGCACTATATATTTTTTTTACTGGATTGTCTGATCATGGGACAAAACGAGTTTTAGAAAACATGATGTGTTTTATCGTAAATAATTGTTCACTGAATTGTTATATTTAGTTGACTGTATCATAAAATGGCTGAAATTGGTATTTCTATATAATATAATAAAGTTATTTATCTGTCATGCTTAATGTATCAAATTCATAAATGTATATCTGTTATTTTGTAATTGCCTCAATTATATTTTATAATCTGATTCGATTAAATATTTATTTGAGCCGCTTGAAACAAATAAAATAGCATCACTGAAGCTACATGCATACTTGCATTTTGATTATGATAATGTGTTAGTCCATGATTTAACTAACTGCTTAAGTAAGTGTCCATAGTAGTGTGTTCATTGCATGAAGGAGCTGTATTGATCACGATGGGTTTGTTTTAGCTGTACAACAAGTTACAATTATAAATAAGTCGGCAATCTTGCAACCATACATGTATATCTGCTTATCCATTAATGTTTTATGTATTTGTGTGATACTTTAGTTAACATATTTTTTACGCAATATTCAAATTTAACATGGATACCAAACCTATAGTTGTTATGCCGTTTGAACGGGAAAGAAACCTTAATTTCAGCAAGCCTATGCTTGAGGACCATTTTAAAGTGATCCTTGAGAAGGATTTTATGGAAAATCCCGCTTTATTTGAAAAGGTGGAAGGAATTTATATAAACACAGCGAAGACGGACCTGCTTAAATCCGAAATTCAGGTAGAGTCTATATTCACATTTGTATATGAATATATGAACTCTGCCATTTATATCTATAAGCCTTCAAAGTACGGGTAATATTGTGAATTTTTAATGGAATACATTGTAACCACCACTATTCAATATTCTTATTATTTTACTTTTTAGGACAAGATGAGGAACTTGAAGGTTTTATCTGTGGTTGGTGCAGGTATAACAAAATCAAATTTGTTGCTTATTGTTAGATTTTAAATGCAAATTACATGCCCTTGAAAAACACACATAGAATAATGATTTCAAGAATATATTGTCAAATCCAGATTTATGGGCGAGTTTGTGTGAATACTCAGTGAATAATCAGTACTTGCCTGAATACTCAGTGCTAGAGCTTGTTGGATATTGACATTTATAGGCAAATGATTAGTTAGTTTTAATAGTTTTAATTTCAGTTTCAAATTAATTTTGCAGGTTATAGCCATATCAATGTTGATCATCTTAGATCCAAAGGAGTGAGGTAAGTAGGTAAATATAGGTCATCATAATGAATAGCTGTTTTTTTTTTTGGAATAGAAACATACATGAAAACTAAATCCAACGGTTTCGTTTGATATTATGCTCTTTTTAATATTATCAAATTATAATTTATTAATTAGCACAATACCGTGTTTTAAACCTAACTTTACAGTGATTTTTTTATATGTTGCTCAAACGTTTAAAGACAATAATATTAAATCATCACCTTGTGTCGGATTTAAGAATTACGAACCACCAATGCATCGATAAGAAAAAAATCAGTTCGACATTATGCTTTCATCAAAGATACAAATTCATATGACACATTGTGCAAACGTTTGATACAAAAAAAATTAAAACTGTGTTTTTTTGGCACGAAACCCTTTAATTTTAGAATCGGCACCACGTCTGGAGCTACAAGTGATACGACGGCAGAAATGGCTATAGCTTTGATTCTCGCATGCGCCCGAGATTTGAAGACAGGTAATTTACGATAGCATATCGGCATTGATAAACTGACCTGGCCATTTCGGTTTGTATATCATTTATCATTATATCATCCCCATTTAGCTTTTGTAGGCATTCGTATTGGCGCACCAACCCCCCTCTCCCCTTTAAACAACTTTCTGAATTCTTATAGTCAAGTAGGGGTTTATATCCATGGTTGGGTTAGGCTAGAACATATTTCTGCGATGCTTCAATAAAAGAAAGCAAAGCGGAGCCTATTTTTAACACGAATGAATTCACTATGTCACCATATAATCGCCATCTCATGTTTGACTTTGCACTACAGGTTTGGAAATAGCAATGGGTCCAAATCACGTGACAAGTTTCGGGAATAATACATATAAGCAGGAAGTGACCGGAAGTACTTTAGGCATTGTGGGTATGGGCGGAATAGGAATGGAAATAGCTCGGCGAGCCACAGGGTTGAAGATGACCGTTTTGTACCACAACCGGAGCAAAAGGTGAATGATATTATCTTAGTTTTAAATACTCAGATTATTTTACAAATCCAGGATTCTAGAAGAGTTTCTATCATTCCTTTAGTCGAACCTGATAGATCAGTTAGGTATAGATATTCATACAATCCGACTCTATTGCAAAGCTTTACTAATTATGTATGCTTATCAAACTGTAATCAAAACCTAATCAAAACCTTTCAATTCTAATTCATCTAAAACATTGGATTATGATGTTTATTTCTAGGGATGATGACGGTGATGTTAAGGCAACATTTGTATCCTCTTTGCATGAGCTACTTCCCCGATGTGATTTCGTTGTTATCTCGTGTCCATTGAACAAATACACAGCTAAACTGTTCTCCAAGAAAGAGTTTGAACTGATGAAAAAGACTGCGTTCCTCATCAATGTAGCGAGAGGTAAGGTGTTTATGTTCTAATTATGTTATAACGTACATGAATATGCATAGAATTATGCTTATGATTTATATTTTTTCATTTTATCACAATCCAATCAAATTATATTACAGTAGATAACATAACCTAGCATTTAAGTTCGCACTCGGCAAGGGTCGTCAATAGTACTCGCGGACGTGCCATTGAGAGGACGACCTACTTTGAAAGTTTTCCGGGCGTCTTTTTACGTCTCGGCGTCCGTAGAACGTGATTCGTACGTCCGACTCGGTGCAACGTCTTTACTACGTCCGCGACGAATAAGGACTTCCGGAAAACTTTCATACGGACCCAAAGTAGGGCGTCCGCTCAATGTCTCTGTACGTCTTGCCGAGTGAGTCACTTTATGGATTATGATTAAAAATAGGTGCTAAATATTGGTCTGTCTGTTTTAAATGTTCCACACTGTCACATCGGTATCTTTGTAGGTCAAATCGTAGATAGCTTTGCTTTGGCTGACGCCTTAACCAATGGCGTCATCACAGGAGCAGGTCTTGACGTCACAGACCCAGAACCATTACCCAAGGACCACCCACTACTGAGTTGTCCCAATGCCACCATTACTCCACACTGGGGCGCAATGGGCAGATACGAAACTCGCCGGGCTATGTATCAAAGGAGTGTGGATAATATCAAAGCGGTGCTTATAGGGGATGGAAATATGCCGAGCGAACTCAAATTGTGATATACATGTATTGCATTAAGTTTGAGGACTTATGCCTACATTGATTGTTCTTCTTAAAATATCAAATATAAAAATGGATTAGATATAAATGAGTAGCTCTATAATTTCAGCTGGATTGTATATAAAATTGATATTCAAATTCAGTAAATTTGCTAAAGAACCATGCACTGATTACTGAGAAGCCCCAATGCAACCATTACTCCACACTGGGGCGCGATGGGCAGATATGAAACACGGCGGGCTATGTATCAAAGGAGTGTGGACAATATCAAA
Source organism: Hydroides elegans (assembly GCA_001703475.1). NCBI lineage: Eukaryota > Metazoa > Annelida > Polychaeta > Sabellida > Serpulidae > Hydroides > Hydroides elegans. The sequence goes on from LQRL01126530.1 coordinate 14,852, forward strand.
GCGGTGCTTATAGGGGATGGGAATATGCCGAGCGAACTTAAATTGTGATATATTGCATTAAGTTTGAGGAGTTTTGCCTATATTTGATTGTTTTTTCTTAAAATATTAAATATACAAATGTATTAGGTATAAATGAGTAGCACTTTTATTTCAGTTTGATTGCACATAATTGATATTCAAATTCAGTGACTTTGCCAGAGAACCATGCACTGATCACTGAGTTGCCCCAATGCAACCATAACTTCACACTGGGGCGCAATGGGCAGATACGAAACTCGCAGGGCGATGTATCAAAGAGCGGTGTATAATATCAAAGCTATGCTTATAGGGGATGGAAATATGCCGAGCGAACTCAAATTGTGATTTATTTCATGGTCGGGGTTTTTAATTGGTATAAAACATAAGGATTTGTGGGATGGCATCTGACCATGGCATATTTTTATCCATATTTCCATCGAAGTACGATTGCACTTACCACGTGTTAACTGTTGAGATTACAGGAACAAAAATATAGAAATCATTTCGCACTTTGTATAAATACCATATCGTATATAAAATAAACAATGATAGTCTTTCAAAATGAAACATAATTCATAAAATAACATTATTATAGCGTTATTAATAGTTATTCATAAAGAAACATAACGTAAACGTCATAAAAGTTATTACGTCACAATAGGGCCATGAACAAGTGGCCAAAGCAGTCACCTGTTTTTCTCATGCTTACTTGCACAAAACGCCTGCTGTAGCGTAACGTCAACACTACGTCAGAGTGTTCCAACAAACTTACAATATTGATAATGTTAATACATTGTATGAAAATTTCCCCATATATGAATAAATTAGACAACATGGAAAAATTATCATAATTACTTAATAAAAAAACGCCATATTTTGAGAAGATTTACATGAAATGAAAATAAAACTTACAATCGTGAGTGGTCTGGAAATAAATACTTCACTCGGACCCATGTACTAATCGCATTCGCCCTGCGGGCTCGTGTGATAAGTACATGGGTCCTCATGAAGTATTTATATCCAGACCACCCACTCGTGTAGTGTTCTCATTATATTGTACTAGAAATGTACTACCGCAAACTGGCCCGGGATTTATAAAAATAATTTGTTTATATACAATTTCATGATAACATAGCACAAACTAAAAATATGACTGCCAAAAACTTTTTTATATGAATACAATGTTCATGGTTTGTAGCTTATTGTTCATACTGGACAAGTTAATTTGCTGTTAAACTAAAAAAAAATATATTAATAAACTTAAAACATTGTGCTAGATGACAATAAAAAATATATTTGTATTTTCCTTTATGTATAATAATTTTACCAAATAGGAAGAGCACCCCACGACCAAATTTTCAA
>LQRL01126544.1:0-21058 GCA_001703475.1 Hydroides elegans
GGTTAAAGGGGCGAAACCGAACCGAGGCACGGAACTTCTCTGATGATCCAAAGGGGGAGCGTCAGCAGTACATTCATACACTGTGAGTTGAATATTACTAGGTCATGAAATTTCAGAGTATACATTTTGTTAAACAGAGCACTTGTATGGAAAAACCTGTCTACTTTATTGATAATTCGTACACACCTTTTATGTAATATAACAATTTTTTGTAAATTAGTTTAAAAGTACTCGCCCATATTTCACAACAATAACTTAAATGTGGCAAAAACAAAGAATTATACAGAGTAACCAGTGCTTCATGTGTCAACAATTCCCTTGCTTTATATTTAACAGAAATTGTTTTCGCTAATTTATTTTTTTACTTTATTTATATGCTTACTCAAACACAGTTTCTCATCTATAAATACACCAAGGAACTTAGTAACGGATACTCTTTCAATATCAATATCATTTATGGTAACCTTTACATTATCAGTTTTTTACGTTTTCCGAAAACCATAAAATGTGTTTTTGAAACATTTAAAGAAAGCTTATTTACGTTAAACCATTTCGAAAGTAATTTCAATTCTGTAGACAATACTTCACTTTGAGACAATACTTTACTTTGAGACATTACACAAATCATTTATGTACAATATAAATAGCTTAGGGCCTAACACTGATCCCTGTGGAACGCCACACATACTACTTAATAATTCAGATACACTATTATCAACTTGTACATATTGTTTTCTTGAAAATAAATAACTTTTTATCCAACTATGCGCTACACCTCGTATACCATAAATTTCGAGTTTTTCTAGTAAGATATTATGATCAATTGTGTCGAAGGTTTTTTTTTAAATCAATAAAAACACCAACAGTTGGTTTCTTATCATCAATACCCGTACATATTTCTTCAATTAATTCCATAAGGGCAAGCGACGTTGAACGATTTTAACGGAAACCATATTGAGAATCACTTAGTATATTACTTTTTTCTACGAATGCCTGTAACCTGACATCAAAAAGTTTTTCAAGAACTTAAGAAAACTTGGATAAAAGCGAAACTGGTCTATAATTAGTGTATACATTCTTACTGCCACCGTTATATAAAGGAATCACCTTTGCTATTTTCATATTTTCAGGGAATTTACCATAAAAGATAAATTACATATATGAGTAAACGGCTCGACAACTTCTTTAACTATTTGTTTTACAATATTCATAGACAAATCTTCACTATCAGTAGATACTTTGTTACTACACGAATTAATTGTTTTTAAAACTTCTTCCATATTTGTTGGCTGTAAAAACATACTACATTCATTTCTATTTTGTAAATAATTGTATATATCAGTGTTTTCGCGCTTAATGTTTTTTTTGCCAAATCAGGACCTACATTAACAAAAAACTTGTTGAAACCATTTGCTATATGATGTTGTCCTTTATACTTGCACCAGTTTCATTAACATATTCATTAGGTATACTGGTTGATGACATTTGTTTATTTATAACAGCATTCAATACATTCCAAGTTGCTTTAATATTGTTTTTACATACTTCAAGTTGGTTGCTATAATATTTTTTTCAGCGAATCTAAGAATGGAACTTAACTTATTTTTGTACCGTTTATACTTTAATTCAGTACTTGGCATCCTTGTAGTAACGAATTGCCTGTATAATTTATTTTTCTTAAGGCATGCATTTTTAAGACCTGTAGTAAACCATGGCTTATTCACATTTTTTACCTGAACTTTGACCTTAGATTGAGGACATTCCTCATTATATATTGTTTTAATTCTTGTAATAAATTCATCATATGCTTTATCAACATTAGTTTCTATAAAGACACTTTTCCAATCATGTGTTTCCAACCTTTTTTAAAATTTATTAACATTTTTTTCCGAACATCGCCTGATTATTTTATAAGTTTCTTTATTTGTACTACTAAGACCTCGATATTCGGTAACATAAAAGATTGGTAAATGATCTGATATATCATTGCAAACAATACCACATTTGGCATCAACAGACAACACATTTGTGAAAATATTATCTATATTTGTAGCAGATGTTGAGGTAACGCGTGTGGGCTTATTTATTTGTGGGAAAACTCCATAACTGTATAACATATCAACAAAATCTTTTGTATGTACATGATTTTCATATTTCAATATATCAATATTAGTATCACCAACAATGTAAACGGATTTATTTTGGACAACATGTAGAAATTGTTCAATTAAGTCTGAATAATACTGAATGTTCGAGTCTGGTACTCAATAAATGCAAGATATAATAATATTTTTACCTTTCTCAATGTGTAACTCAATAGTTATACTTTCAAGCACATCATTTATAGCAACAGAGAACTCATTTGATTTTTTTACTCTAATACTATCATGTACGTATAATGTTACACCGCCACCTCTTTTGTCAGTACGAATCGTGTTATACATGACATAACCTTCGAGTTCATATGATTTGCATTCGTCAGCAGTGTCTAACCAGGTTTCGGAAATAGCAATGACTTTAAAATCATTTCCGATTTGTTTAATACAATCTTTAATATTGCTAAAATTTGCCTTAAGACTGCGGGCATTAAAGTGAATAATTGACAAACCGTCTATATATTTTATTTGCTGTTCGACATCGAAATCTAAATAGTATTTACAATCATGGCTAATCTTATCCTGATAAAAGTCATCACAGTCTATGTTGAACAGCGAGGAATCCTTTTCAAATACACTAAATTGATTTTACTTAAACTCATTGTATATTTTGTAAACTTCGCGACTCATTGAATGATCATAGTTTAAAAAAGCTAATTCATCATTAGAAATTTGCATAAAGGGCATTTCTTGCTCACATTTAAGACAATACCAGTAATATTTTTCACAATTTTAAACTTGCATTTCCTTTTTTGACAAATTTGCACATGACCTATGACACCAATATAAGCACAATGAACACTCAATTGCATCGGTTAATACATTTTTATTACATTTGAGACAAGGAAATGTTGTTTTAGACATTATGTAATTTTTTTTTTTATATTTACAAAACTTAATATTACTATAACCGAATATGATGAGGTACAAAAATATAAATGCATAACTAGATAAGAAGAACCTGGACATGATGAAAAAGAACCTGAGTGTTTCATGGTAAAAAGTTTTTAAAAGTTGTTCAGCCATAATAACTTAATCTGTTCCAGTTCGCACACACTTTTGATCACTTTTACAGTCATATTCCCATTCTGCTATTCTTTCTTGATGAAAGCTTGTTGGTTTGTTCCGGAACCGAACATAATGAGTTTTGTAAATATTTCTTTTTAAGTTTTAAAGTGTTGATTGAATACTTATAGTCTTGGTTACTGTTTTATATCTCGTGTCAAATAAAAATTAACATTGGGGATTTTTAGAGGTGTGATTCCTCCTCGAACAGTCATATGGAGGGAAGTTTTAGATTAAGTAGCACGACCCTAGATAAGAACCCATGATTCTACATGTTAGTACACCAGAATTCTTACACCCAGTTCCATAAAATTTAAATTCAAGAATATTTATGAAGTGATTTATGATATTTAGAACAAATATAGATACGCAACAAAAAATAAGAAATAAACATTATTTTTCAGATTATTTTTGCAATAAGTATAAAACTTGAGATAATAACGTGTCGTTGACCTCTCTATATAAATACAAACAAGCTTTCCTAAAAAGGCAAAACCCTCAACCTCGCTCTCTGCACCCATTTCTTTCAACTTTTATTTCAACATTTCATCTTTTGTTTCTATGTTTTTTATATCTTGATTTTTAAATTTCATTATCCCTTATTCATTTTTCATTGCAATTTTTTACATAGGTACATATCTCTGTATGTCAGAGTATAGCATAGTACTTGTTAAGATAAACCTTAGATTCCATATTTATCTTAAGAATATTCGAATGATTTTATCAAGTACACAAAAGAAATATTTTTTTGCGATAAGCAGAATAATTATATTTTCTCTATTAGGTCACGTTTATATTTGATTAATATTTTTTTTTGTAAACTGTCCTTTTTTATTAGCAGAACATATATAAATATGCTATGCTTTTTTTCTACGATGCATACATAGAACTCGAAAATTGAAAATGACATTTTACACTAAACACAATTGTGACACAATAACTAAATTGTTGAACAACTTCATCAATAGAATAGTTGCGTCAAAAGCATACTGTTCCTTTCTATTGTGGCCAAAAATAGTTATTACAGTTTGATTATTTACATCATACAACATTTAAAAAATTGCATGTTTGAACTGTAAAGCAAAATTTCAGACAAAATATTCATTGAATAAAAAAGGTGCATTTACCTTGTTGCTTTGTACATATTTCTTCTGGAGTATGCATATAGATACATGTTGTCGGTTTTGTGCTATGGCTTAATGAAAGACAAAATTATCACTTTCGGGTTGGGTTTCGGGTCGGATTTCGGTTGGGGGCTTAAACGAAAACTGGCAACTAGAAATAGAAAGTGATCTAAGAATAGTGAAAAGTACCATAACATCATGAAATATTAAATCAATTCAGTACAATCCCTCGCTTGAACGTTATAACAACAAACTGCTAATACGCGGTTGGAATCTCCTGCTTCCATAGGAAAAATATTCAAACAAAATAATCTAACACTGATAAATACAAAATTGAGATAACATACCGGCAATTACTGTAAAACTGTAAAAAGCCTACTTCGATCAAGAGAAGACAAAGACAGTAAAGAACATTTTTAACGCAAAAATATCCCTTAAATTTAACCCGGAATCTTAAGGGCTTGTTTACACGGGAATCGGCACGCGTTTTAGGCACGGAAATGGAGTGGCAAGGTGTTCACATGGGAAGCGAAAGCGGAGGATTCTTAGACGTTTAACTATTAATTTTCATTTAATTATCTCCATTTTAAGGTAGATGTATTTACTATATGGAACTTATTATCAGGATGCAGAATTTATGCATGCAATTTGTATGTATACAAACAAAGCATTTGACACTTAATTTATTTGTTTGCCGCAACTCCAGTACATTAAGGGGTATCTTGATCTTCATTATTTTTATATCTCGTTTGAAACGGAGCATCGGTATTTTCATAAATTTACAGTAAGGAAATAAATTATGCTTACGGATTGAGAAAAACTGTTATTTATCCTGTGCTTAAGGCGCAAAAACTCATCAAAAATACTATCCAAAACATAAAGTCATAAAGTCATTAAGTTTATCCAATACATAAAGAAAGCTGAAAGGAGATACATCTATTTCGATTTACAAACAGGATGTTGCAATATGAACAAAATTTTTATTCGGCTTTAGCTAACTATTACGAGAATATAGTCTTTATGACAATGTTCATGTAGGGGAAGACTTCTATTGTTATCATACATTCGTTTTGATATATCTCAGTTTATGTATCAACTTCTGTACAAAATTCTATGCACCCTTTTTAAGTCATCGCTAAAAGTCCTTTAAAGAACATATAAGTTTATTGCCACCTGCCGCGTTTCGTCGCGTACCGTGTGAACAAGCCCTTAAGCAAAAATACGTCGGCGAATACAATAAAGAATATATACAACATGCTTTTATGGAATAGGCTATTATGCAGGTTAAGGGTTTATTGCACGAATGGGTCAAATTGGATGCATCGAAGCCGAAGACTGAGTGCATCCAATTTGACTCCTGAGTGCAATTAACACCTTACAGTATTGAATCTGAATATTGTATTCCCTTTATTACATAGAAAATCATTACTGAAATATTTTTTTGCAATGTCATAGTGGGCGATACTAGTAATTGTTTGATTAAATTGGCAATCAATGTAGAATATGTAACATTACGCTTATAGATTATATTGAATCATTGTGAAATCCATTATTTATCATTTATTCATGATTTTTTTGTGTTATCATGAGCATTTTTTCGAAAGTGCAATCGGAAAATAGCCCAGGTGCAATACACACAAATATTGTATCAAAGCCATTCCTTATCATTTCTTTAAGCGATGCACCCGGACCATGTAATAATATCAACTATTTTATTATAATACTTAAATAAGTTGATGTTTTTATATGCGATTGCATAAGTAATAAAATAAATTCCTAACAAACTACTGTTTTTGAAATCACATTAAGACCATAGTCATAAACTTTCTAAGATTTGATTTTACCAAGGTTACTGATCGCTGATGGTGAAACTATCCATTTGCAATAGGGTGCTCATAAGCTGGTGACTGGTATGTAATTTATGTATTATCCGTCGGCGAAGCATCCGTCTGTTAAAAAAAATATTGAAATTGTAAGCAAAGCTTATTATATCCGTTATATCCATTAATACAAAATTTGTTTGAATTTTACATCTTAATATATTTCTTCCTATTTTTGATTGTGTAATCAAAAATAGGTATCAATATTAACACGAATCTAACATGTATATGTAAAAATTAAAGGTTAAAATGCAATAATAATTACTGTTTCTATATATGCTGCGTGTATTTTTTTTATTTCATAACCTTTTCAAACAAATATCGATCGATTCTATTCCACGCTGATATATTACAAATATGTTAACGATAGAACTACAATCTATTGTGCAATACATGATATGTTTATGGGAGCGATGTTACTAAATATGTATTATTTGTATTTGGTGATAGTGCATTGCCAATATATGTATAATAATCATAAATGCTTCTAAACACGTATTAAATTAGCTTGTGTATAAGCTAATTTAATTGAAGCATTTGGAGCATCTAAAAAATGCAGAATCCTACCGAAACGTTATTATTTTCAACGTTAGCTCCTCTGAGTGTCTGCGAGTGTCAGTGTTACATCCCCAAAGCAATAAGCCAACGAATCCGATGATACATAGCCCGGATAAAACAAGGAGGACGACAGCAGCTGTGTGCATTTTCTTCTTATTTTTCCACCCAGTTTTCCATTGTGTCACATTTGGTGTAATCCAGATCAAACCATTCTAATACATTTCTTTCTAAGTTGCATTCGGTAATTCTGGAAATACATATTGAGCTTTAAATAAAAAATAAGATTTATTAACTTGCTTGACATAGAATCCACAGGTAAAATATATTATCATATACTTGGCATATCAGCATACTGAATATACGTGTATGATATACTACATCTATTTTAGGGAGCATTTTCATAATTACTGGTGCATTACATCAAAAATAACATCAAACATAAAATGGTGATCATGTGATTTTCAACCAATGAATTTATTCGTTCAAATTTTAAAGAAAATATGTTTTATGAACGTAGAATAATGATACATATGTTTTTCGATAACCCTTATTGCGTACCCGTTCATTTTATGAGATGTACACAAATCATATATATCATACATCATTTACACTTTACTGAATGGTTTGTATAACCTTCAAATCAGTTAAAAATACACAAATAACCGTGAAGAAATCTGGTTCAGTTTCAGATTTCTCCCAATTTGCGGGAGTACCGCATCTCTCTCGGGTGTTTTTTTCACGACATTTCTGTTGCAAAAATAAACACAATTTGCTATTTGTCTGTTGAAAGTTAAAATGTCCAATTGACTTCGAATGATTGTCTTTGCGGTGAATTCATATAGTTCAAATAATATATAATATATACCGAAAAATATGTGTTGTTGTAAAACATTGAACCAAAACATCATTAAACTGCATATTAATGAAATATATGATAGAAAAACTATGAAATATATAAGATATGATGGTTTTAGAACTTTAAGTATGATAAAAACTATGCAGATAATAACCCACTCACTGTCGTTCTTTCGCAGAATCATAATCACCGTTTGCAATTTTAATTAAAATGATTCAAGGAATAAATGTCATGGAAAGAAACAAGGAGAACACGGAAAACCCCTATAGCACCACCGATGTATATCTCTGTCCGCAAAAGTCGTTCTTGTCTGTACAACAGTCATCATTTAATCTTTGAAATACAAGTAAAAAAAAGAACATCTAAAATATAATAAGGGGAAGGGTTTTTTGAACATTACAAAGTCATTTTTAGAGTAATGCAAAAATCTCAAAGTTCAGTTTAAAAATATGACCAAACCCTAACCTAAAAATGATATATCCGTCAAATTGCAAACTTTTGAACAAAGATTCTATGTTTTTGGTGGGGACTTGCCATGGCCCTCATTTTGTTTTGTTCTATCATTTCAAACGTTCTAAACTTGTGGTTTAACCTCTGTAATATTTGGACGGAGAAATGTGATCAAGGATAAGGCCATACTCTAGCGAGATTATTCGACTTTTCTCTTCGTATTATATAGAATGTATAATGGTCTTTATTATGATTATATAACGCCATGCCTCTGAATTACGCTTTTTTTCTATGAATTTTGTCTATTTTGCTGACGATGTATCGTTTCAATAAGCGAATTGGAAGGTGTTAGACATGCTTCAATACAAATCTAAGGCATGGTATTCTAATGTTGGTATTAATAAAAGCTTCCTTTGACTAGATAGTTGACAGATTTCCAATTGACCAATGTTTTATTATTTTTAAGTACATTTGTGATTTTAATTCCACATGTTTCGTTACATTCTCTCATTATTAGTTTTCAATATTGCTTCATTCTTACTGCGCATTAATAGACTCGATCTCAATTATAATAGTATTTTGCCATCATGGTTCGTAAACGATTCCCTTTTGCTGAAAAAAATTATACTTAAGGTTTACAATAATCTTAAGAATCAGTCGGATAGAGGTAAATTAATAATAAGACATTCAAACGATGCAAAACGCGCCTAAGATATATTTAAGTTATCTCGAAGCGCGCTTAAACAGAATAGTCGATAAGGATAAAACATCCAAAGATAATGACTCACTTATGGCAGTCTATTATGGTTTCGATAAAATATGTTGCGGTAAACTGCCTTTCTCATGTAGACTAACATATTCTCATATTTCATTTATGGTTTTCAATTGGTCAATAATATCGTATTCTTTTGCGAAGCGCATGCTATGGCCTGGCCACACGAGAAGCTTCTTCGAGCCTTTTCTCCTTCATTTTTTTTCCATGTGTTTCTCAATGAAACTCAAACATGCGGCTTGCTTTTCAGTATTCAAGAGGCTTGCTTTAGATTTAAAAAATTGATAGTTAAAAAATATGGTTTAATTGGGGAGGGAGGGGGAAGCTTGAAGAAGCTTCCCATGGTCCTTAGATTCCAAAATTGATGTTAAAAAATACGGTTTACTTGGGGAGAGAGGGGGAAGCTTGCAGTAGCTTCCCAGGTCCTTGGAATCTGTTTTAATGTTCTACCTATTTGAGAAAGGAAGGCCACGTGTTGTCCTATATCAATGATAATAAACAAACTCGTTCACGTGATACCCAGGCATTTCAATGTTGTAAAAATTTAGTGAGGTTTAGCAGTTTCGAAACACTTCAAATCTTGCAAATCAATTTGTATAAAATATAACGAAGAATTCTATAAAACGATTTTATACGTTAGGGTTTACCCAAATATATATACTGACAAAGGTTGGCTATCCAAATATACATATTTCCAAAGTTATCCTTCCCCTTATTATATTTTAGATCGTCTTTATTTCATTATTATAACATCGATCCACATTCATGTCAAAATTCTATAAAATAATCAATGAATCAACCGCAAGGATAAACCATATATCAAAGTAAAATATTATGGGAATACATGTACATGATGAAGGTGCAGGATTGGTAGATGTTTATTGCACGATGGGAGTCGAAGTGGATGCACGAAACTGGAGGCTGAGTGCATCCACTTTGACTCCCTGAGTGCAATAAACATCTACCAATCCTGCATCTGAATATTGTATTCCCTTTATTACATGGAAAACGGTTGTTTGACAGATGTTTTTATGAGGTGTCATTGCTGGGCGATGATACCATATTTTCATTTTAAATCAGAAATAAGACTAACTTAAGTGATTATTATGTGCATTAATCATCGTGGATAAAATAATCATCCATTTGACATCAATGATTCAAACATATATCCATGTTGATATTGGTTTATTACGAATATTTGATTTTTTTCTGAACATTTGTTTGCTCCAGCTGGTTAAAATTGTAATCAGAAGATGAGCTAAGATGCAGTACATCTTTTCCGTGCATCTTAGCCTTTCATTATCATTTCTTTAAGAAATGCACCCTAACCATGTAATAATATAATTTCCATATCATATATAGGTTATTTTCAGAAAAAAAGAATTTTCATAGCCGTTAGGCGTTTACTATGCATTGGGGGCTAAAATGTAAACATTGTTTAGGTGAAGAACAAGGAAGTCAAAAGTCTTTAATTTATGAGCTTAACGTTAGGTAAAAATCTTAATTGAAAGAATCAAAGCAATATATCAAGACATTTTACTGCAACACATTATTCTGAAAATGAATCATATTGTCATTAAATACACTGTTTTTGAAGCTGCCATGGTCATAAAATCATGTTATATTTACATGCATTTTAATGACTTGATACATGAATCTAAAGTAACAAAGAATCATTTTCTTATCATGCTAAAATAGTTCTTGGTGTTTTAATAAAATAATTAAACGAGCTTCAACTACAGTTCAAATAGCAAGAATCTACTCCTTCTTTAAATTACCCAATGTTCAAAAAAGGGTCCACCATTCAGTGAAAAATATAAAATAGAAACAAACAGGAAGCATACAAAAAATGAAGAACAATTTACAAACACAATATTTCTACAAACTCTACCAATGAGATCTATATTAATGAAAAAGAAATCGCCGTCAGCAAAGATCAAAATAAAAATATTCAAAATGCTATTATCGAAAATTCATACAGTTTTTATTCGCATATAAACATTTTACCAATTCTACCGATCAAATTGCGAATATATTGTAAGACCATAATACATGTCGGCTAACAAATCATTTATATGAATACATAGACTTCCAACCATTGAAGTTTTTTCTCATGCATATTTTAGATCAACATGTAGACTCCTATCATTAATTAAATGAGCTCTTATTACAGCATCAAGAGGGATAAACAGTTGGTGCGCTAAAATTGCCAAATGTCACGTAGATATATTTCCATCATATATAATCAATTACTAGAGTAATGCAGTGAAATTAATGTGATTACATTACCTCCATCGTGTGGCTACTTGCTTATCTATATGTGATTTCCCCTTTCCTAAAACGCAATTTTTGGAAAATGTTACATGGAGCCTTTCAATTTAAATCCATAAATACACTATGTTTATATGCTGGATAAATGTTCATGTTATCTTAATTAGGCATTTAGAAATGAAGTTGTTTTTCGGAAGGAGTTGCTGTTCCGTGTTGATGGAAATACGCCTATTGTTTATAAGCAATAGTTGGCTCATAAGCTGGTGCTTGATAAGCGAGTTGCGAAATATCCGTTGGCATGGCATCTGTCTGTTTCAGCAAAACAAAAGACATATATCTGAATCATTAAATTATAAGTTATATCAACTAAAACCCAATTTTGTACAGAGATTTCTCGTTTTCACATATATTAAATTAAGATAAAAATAAAAAACAAAAAGAATAGAAAAATAAAGAGATAAATAACATAATATAGAAAAATATATATTGGGATATAAGAAATATATGAAATCATTATACCAGCTGCTTTATCATATGCATAATATTAGTATCTTGTCATTTTAAACCTTTTTAACGGTAGATTGTCATCCATGATGACAGTTGAAATGTATGTAACAGCTAGATTAAAACCAAGAATTCTAACCAATCAATGTGTGCAATTGGAAAATATCTATTTAGGAACGCGTATATTATATATCTTTTTAATTTCATCTTCGTGTTGGTTTAATTATCACACAGCTAATTGAATTGATACTGTTGCTGAACCAAATAAGCGTGTATGATATTACTATCGTCTTACCAAAACGTTGTTCATTTCAACGTTAGTATTACTGGAATTTCTGCGAGTCATCGTGTAACATCCCCGAAGCACCAACCCCACAAATCCAAGGACACAGAGCCCAGATAACACAACCAGAACTGCCGCGGCTGTATGCATTTTCTTCTTCTCTTTCTCCCATTCATCCATCGTGCCACATTTGTCCTTGTAGTTATCGCGATTAAGAAATAAACTCGCGTATATATCTAGGTTGCATGCGGTTATTCTGAAAATGAATTTTGAGTTGTTAATTTATAATACATACAAATATATAATAAAAATGTGAAGCTAAGTCACCTCGCAATTAAAGCCACTCAATAATATGTTATCATATACGTTATATGAACACACACAGATTATGCGTGCATCAGCTAGGGAGTTGTTGGTAAACTGGGTTGCATATTTAATACCAATCTTTATTTTCCAGATCATTTCTATCAATATATCATTAATAAAATACTACATTATAGCCTCAAAATGTCTTCAAACATTCAATTGAATACCACATTAAACGACTCACTCATCTTCTTTGTTCTCATCAAGGGCTCCCTCGGCAATAACAAATAAGGTTATTCCTCCGATTAAAAATATTGCTCCGAGCATATACAGCACAATAAATCCATATCCCATGGCACATCCGGTGTGTTCACTCAATGTTTTGCAGGGCCGAACAAATAGGAAGGCAAGCATAAGGAGACCAAATATAAATGCAAAAGGGGCTGTGGTAACAAATATAATTCCTGCGATGTGCATGTTGGTTTTATCTTCCTCCCATTCCGCGAGAGTACCGCATTGTTTCCGGTCATAGTCGTGTTCTTCATAACAATTTCTCAATCTGTTAGAAATAGAAATTGTGAAAATGAAAATTAGGAATTGTTATTTATCTATATTTTACATTTGCATTTACAATGACTAAAGTAGATGTGTTACAGAGAACCGTTGCCACCAAGAAAATAAGTGTCAATTGTTTTTTTTTATAACACATGAACTACTTCTACCCACGTAACTGTTGGAATTGTGTATTGCTGTTGATAAAAACGTGAATTTGTGTTTGAAGTTTGTTACACAAGGTAATGTATAGAATATCACTAATTTCATTAAATGCCAGTATTAGTTATACTAGATATAGAAGTTAGATTCATTATCTTATGTATATATTAAAAATATTTATAATAATGTAAAAAGTATATAAATATAATCATTATACGACAAATTAACAAAACAGATGTGGTTCTACTCACTGGCGTTCCCTGGCAGAATCATAATCACCGTTTGCATATTTGAGAAGTATGATTCCAGGAATAAAAATCAAGGCAAGAAACAAAGAGAGTACTGCAAAAGCTATAAAGCACCTTCGATGTCTTTTAATCTCCAAAGGAGCTGTTGAGGTTGGTGCAACAATCATGTTTAAAACTACAAATCAAAAGCCGATTGTATGTCATTCAATTAAGTTTATATGATATACATAAATGTATTTTGTATAAAAAAACATTTAAAACTTATTATGTAAATGTATTATTCTAATTCGTAAAATTTGTTTGAAAATGGTTGAACATTACTTGTCTACAAACTCTGGTTGATAATTAAATGGAGAAAAGATACCCACAGTATTTGATCAAACTGCGTAAGATATATTATAATCCACACTTTATAGTATTAATGAAATTATTTTATCCACAACACAAATAACAGTTAAAGCAGCATAACGAATGTTTGTTTATGTATTTGTAAATTGAAATCAGTGATGTATCGCATGTAAACAGTCCAAATAACATTATTTGAATGTGGGGTTGCAACATCATATATGCACAGGCCTTAAATCATCGATATAATTAGAATGCGCAATAACATACCCCTTCTATTTTGGGTTCTTATACGTACAATATACTAACAACATCACTATAGATATACTATCTGATTGATTCGGATTGATATTTTAATAAATATACGCTTAAATGAAAATTAGCTATATGGATTGTAGCGAGTTCAAAAGCTACACATAGATGTCTCACTATTTTAACACAAGTCTCAAAGATAATAAGCTAGTCAAAATTGAAATAACAAAGGAATACAGTGAAGTCCATAAGTGTGGACTTTTTTGTTTTGACTCATATTTATCATATTTTGAGAAATATTTTTGTTCTGTTTAAATTCTAGAATAGTAGAATAACCATTTATCAATAAATAAATCAACAAGCTCTTTCGGGATATTGTGTACTTTATTCACAATTTAACTTTTACCGAGGCAAGTGACACTCCCAAAAATGACAAAAGTGCCTATGTGCAAAGAACTTGATAGAAGTCTATGTGTAACCACCGTGCTTAAAATAAGCAAGTCTTAAGGAATCCATAGACTAGAGTGCAGGACATTCAATGGAATCTATGGGTTTTTCACACATTGGCGAGTACAGTACCTTTTGGTTTCTTTTGCAATTCATTTATAATAATTTTGGTCAACATTTTTTTCAATCATCAAATCAAAATGCCACGACTTGGCGTAAATGAAATTTCTCAATTCAGATAGCCATTGTTGTTGGTCTAAAACAGAGAGTTATTGCCCAACAGCATGGAATTACTAAGTCTGCTGTTTCTAAAATTAAATTAAAGTTTATAAGAACCGGGACCTTTTTTGAGGATCACGGGATAGAACGAATGGAGTGGCCCGCAAAGAGTCGTGACATGAACCCTATTGAGAATGTGTGTGGTCTCTTGAAGAGACGCATATCCCGACGGATCCGTCCGGAGGACACACTTCAAGACCTGGAGAAGCCTTGATACAGGAATGGAATGATCTTCCCCAGGCGTATCTGGACAAGTGTGTGCTGTCGATGCGAAGACGCACTGAAGCGTGTGTGAGATCTTTTGGATCGCATACCAAGTACTGAGGGCATTATGACTTTTGTCATTTTTTGGGGTGTCACCTGCCTCGGTAAAATTTTAATTGTGAATAAAGTATGCAAGATCCAGAAACAGCTTGTTGTTTTATTTATTAATAAATGTTTAGTCTACTAATCTAGATTTTAAAAAGAACAAAAATATTTCAAAATATGATAAATATTAGTTCAAACAAAAAGTCTACACTTATGGACTTCACTGTAGTTAGAATATACTTTTCGTAAACGCCAAAAAGCTATCAATATATAATTTATGTTCCATCAAATACATTGCATGCGCCTTTTAATTTCTAACGTTAAGAACGAGGAAGTAAAATGTGTGAAGTTATAGTTAGTTTATACACTTCCAAAAGAATTAAAAGAATCTATCAAGGCCTTATACTGCGACGCATAATTGCAAAATAATTGCATTAAAATAACAAAGGAATAGTTAGAATATACTTTTCATAAACGCCAAAAAGCTATCAATATATAATTTATGTTCCATCAAATACATTGCATGCGCCTTTTGATTTCTAACGTTAAGAACGAGGAAGTAAAATGTGTGAAGTTATAGTTAGTTTATACACTTCCAAAAGAATTAAAATAATCTATCAAGGCCTTATACTGCGACGCATAATTGCAAAAAAAAAACAAATCAAATCGTCATAAGTTACAATGATAGCAATTTATTGCATCACAATAAACCGCATACGAATTGTTGCAAATATTTAGTCATGATGAGATTTGGTTTTATGTCAACTGTAGTAAATATATCGAGCGTCACTGAAAACGCAAGGCATGTTTTAAGTATCATTACATTTTTATTGATGAATATTTTCAACTGAAACTTTCACAGAATACATATTGATATATGTCTAACATAATGCATGCTCAAAAAGTCCATTGTTCTGATCCGATGTCATTTCCCGTATTATTAATGATGACCACCCAAATGTTTCATTTTCACAAATTTCAATTATTAAATAGGATGATATGTGAACGAATACAAGTCAAGTTTTTGGAAACGAAATGCTAGTCATATTGATATTTTACGATATAAATGTTTCAAATTGTTGCTACAATCACCAGATCTGTTCCTGATCATATTCCTCGAGCAGGGCTTGAACAAGCTTCCAACTGGTCTGGTCAATGGCCTCAACGATGCCCGTCATGCATCCATTTCCAAAAATTCCAAATAATATTAACTGGATCCTCATTGACAAATAAGAATGTAAAAAATATATCTCATAGCTAGATATAACTTCTGAGAAGTATTCAGCAACCGCGAAGATCCCGACACGATGACTTTGACCAATAATAGTCATTTCAAGTTTGTGACTTTTGACATGATGCGTAGTCCTCTTTCAGGTAAAATTGTGGAATAACGGATAACATTTAAGACGCTAAATTTAGATGAACATACGCCTAAATAAACAAATACATTTTCCTGAAAATTTTGTAATTCTAGTGTTCATAGTTTCTTGTGGTCACATATCAAACACGCTTTGCGTTTTCAGTGACGTTCGGTATATTATGAACAATATTATTATTTTATTATGAAATGCAATGCATGCCAATTTTATGCAATCATTAATATATATCAAAATTTTCAAGGGCGTGTCTTATTTGTGAAAGAAATCTCACAGTTTCATATAATAGATTATAAATAAGGTTTTATTCATATGGTTAAAATGCTATTACATTCCAACATTCCTTCTAACACCCCTATATATAGTTCGAGCTTGTTTACTGCTGATAAATGCTCTGCAATACTGATGTATCAAGGATTTGAATGGTTGAAAACTTACATTTCGCTGGTATAATGTATCATAAATGCTTGTCTTTGGAAGCCTCAATTTGTGCAATAATTTAGACAGTCAAATGAGCATTACCTTGTGTATAAAACAAGTGGTAATCACTTGTTTATGGATATGAAAGTGCGCCATTGAGCAATATATATAAACACAGTTAGTTGTGATACAAAAACGGAAGAAATTAATTTATTATTCATTAGAAAAATCCAGAAAAAAAACTAATGATATCAAAAATGTATTTTGATGAGGAGCCTAAAAAGGGTAACATATGGGCACAGTAAATACCAATTTATGGTATGGTTTATTTATAAACGGCTATATCTAAAATCCTCAATATTTGTTGAACATTTAATTCAACAAAATATTAAATTATCGGAATACTTACACTTTAAGCAAACTAGCCATTCATTGTTTTATGATAGGGGGCGCATTATGTTATTTATTGAGACTGGTGTCCTTGCTCCCACAAATATTTAAAAAGCTGTTGAGAAAATATTGCGTGTATATTTATATCAATAATAAGAATGATATAAATAAAGTGCGGTAAAGTTTTCCGACAAATCACTACGTTATTATCTGCAATCTTTTCGTTAACGAAAAATTGCAGGTATTGCGATCGCTTCACTTTTTAGGCACATCGACCCCCTAAGTTTTGTAGTACCTTTTTCTATATGTTAAAAACGTAATAACACTATAAAATATATATGAGTATATTGCTTATACATTCAATATGGAGAATAGGGGGTTTAGAATTGTGACAATATACATTTTAATAACATTATTTAGATTTGAAAGTCATCATCTCTTGAAATTTATGTATTTAGTTTTGTCCCACTGAAAACCACTATAAAGCGCTCTCGCGCTGTGATTCGTTACGCGATCAATTAAACGTAATAAAGGGGCGGAGCTTGGGATATGAGTGACGGCACTCTATTGATGCAGTGTTGTGCATGAACAGCTGCGCTTGCTAAATATGTCACTGTGACTCATAATCAATAAACACTGTGTCGAGTGGAGATGCAGACCGCAAAAAATATTAAATCAAGATTGAAAATTGAATATTAACTAAAATTATCATTATATCTCTTATATCCCAAAACATATAAATCTCTTTCGATAATAAGGAATAAACAAAACACAGTCTTCAATTGCTTTCTACTTATATGATCATTTAAACATAAGATTGTTTTATAAAACTGTGTTATATATAATAAAAGAGCACCTCACGAGCTGTACCCCCAAAAATATGTTCCCCATCAAATTCCTACTTGGAATTTTTTAGAAAATAATTCAATCTTAGAGATTGGAGGGGTTTGAGGAACACCTTTTTTAATTATTATTTTTTTAATGTTCGCAATAAAAAGTGAAAGCGATTGTTTTGAAATTTAATAAACTTGCTTGCATTGATTTATTAACTGTCATTTGCGTGATGTGATAGGTAATTTGCTTCCATTTTAATATTTCAATTTTCGCAAAAGGTGTTCCTTTTCAGACCAAGCTGGATAGAAAAGGTGAAACAGCCCAGCTGGCTTGGAAAAAAAATTAACTCCTTTTCGCACAATTGAAATGTTTAAACAATTAGTTTGTCGTAGTTGGATGTCCTTCATATAATTCTACCCATAAAAAGACATGATTTTAAATAGTATAATTGGTGGTCTGAATTAATAAAACTTGTTTTAATAAAATTATATTATTGGTTGTCTGAATCATAAAAACTTTAAATTTTGTCATATAGAAAATAATTTTGAAAAATAGAGAGGAAAAGATTGTAGATAAATTGTGCTCTACGAGTACCAAGATCATCTAGTTTTAGCTTTGAATTAAATGGCTAAAATGATTGTTAATGTGCTTAATTACGTTATAAGCTAAGTGAAATCATGATTATCGAACAGCATTGAACTCGTTAGATCATGAATTGAACCAGAAGGGTCCCAACTAAAATTTAATTAGGCCGATTGGTGAAATGATAATCAAGCTGAAGTTGAAGAGCCTAATATAAGCTTATGTCTAGGACCAATAGCCATTTAGTAAAAATTCGGAGTGAATGGTATATTTACTATTACACGTTAGATTGGACTGATACTTTAAATTACGAGAAATGTCGAGACTGAATCGATTGACCATCACCTTTAACGGTGTCACTCAAAATATACATAAATGAAGTGATGGCTATTTTATTGACTCGACCACGCTGATTATGACTCTAAATTTATCAATCACGTCTTTTTAGCATTTAAAAAAATATTTTATGCCTTTTGATCAATTTCAATGGTTCTGACATGAACAGTTTTGAAATAACAATGCAAACCTATTTAGCCTTAATGTTTTAGTTGTTCATAATCTATTCAGCTAAATGTTTATTTTTTACATTGAATTATATATTTTACAAAGCCAATGTAAATCATTCACATTAAAAGTTCAAATATATAAAAATAATTATTTACTCGAAATTCGATGAGTGTATGTCTGAATATCCCTTAGCAATCCAATGGCCGTTGAGACATAATGATTTTCGTTTATACTTTTATATACTAGATATTTTATCTTTCTATTAACTCAAACAAATCTGAAAGCTGTCGTGATACCAAATAATGTTTATGCCAGTACAATTCGTTGGAAACTTAAGAATTTGCGAAATTGCAACTTAGTATTTTTCAATTTAACCTATTAAGCAATTAAAGAAAAGAAATACTTTTAGGGGTAGGCTTTGTATATGAAAAATACAAAGCGTAAAAATGTGTAGTTCACCTATATCATAGAGGCCTGCGTTCCCCAAGCATTGTTTTTTTTCCAGAATTTTATTATGATAGGTGCATATGTATTCAAATACAATAAGAGCAGATTCGTAACTAAAATCACTTCAAACGACATGTTAAATCCTTCACTTTTGAAAATGTGCTGTCATCGATAATATTTCCTTATGGATTTATTAATATGATATTAATTTTACATGGTTATATTTCTGATTTTAGGCATATATATGAAGAATAAAAAAATAGTCGTAATGGAACTATGGAATCCCCAATATGTCATTTTAAGGAGTGTTGAGTGCATAACCAACAACATAGCTCCTACTTTATGCGCTATGTTTTCATATGCAATTCTTTTAAAATATGACGTTTTCTAATTCGGGATAGCTGAGGCTTTTTAAATATATAAAAATTATGAAATTACTATATGTTACCCCGTCCTTCCAGTATTTCTCATAGTTTCATAGAATAATAAGATGATAAACCCGCTAAATTATGGATTCAAACTAACCCACCCTCCTCTTGTTAAATATATATCCCACAGTGTTTAGATCCAGACTGTGGAAAAATAACCATTCCTTTTATATGTCTTTAATCTCTCCAAGACCAGCACTATGGTCACTCCAATGCTCACGGGACATTTTATGCGCGTTCGTATTACCTAACTCTGGATGTGCATGTTAGGTTGGATATACCTTTAGTGATGGCACAATCAAGGAAATGAGTTTGCCGCTCTGATCAAATAGTTGTACTTAAAGAAGTGGAGTCAAAATCAGAAACACAGTTCTTGCTATTGTATGCTTTCACACCATGAAATCTGAGCTTATATATGGACTCCTCACATCGAAACTAAAAAAGAAAAATGATGGATCATGAGCGGTGGATCATGAGCAGTCCTGAAAAAGACCAATACTGAAAATACTTGAGTACCGAAAGTGTACTCCTACAAACTTACCCATTGTTTGAATAAAATTAAAAATATATATTGTTTTCCTATTTGTTTTTAATGACCTTACAGAGGGTATCGTTTGCCTCTATTCAACAGAAACAACAAAAGTTAACTTAACCCCTAGGCTCGCGCACATTCAAAATGGCGGACCATGGTGCATCTTAAGCGACCCTACAGTACCCTAATGATAATAACTATGTCATAATTCTCGCCAAAAAATGTCTTTCAATTTCGAAATATGACGCAATATCTAGTAATATCTAGAAAAATGTAGCGATTATTTAAATTGGAGTAGGTGAAAGCGAAAATCAGAGTTTCATATTATGATATGTTTGATCACACTTAATGAAATTGATTTCTAAATTCAACGGCGACATATGCTTTTCTATGCAACGTAAATACAATTTTATGATAGTGTAATACAGGGAGATGCCGCTAGCGCGTTATTCTTTATAATTTACCTAGCAGTCTCACTGAAAATCGCTGAAAAAAGACGCAAAAGCACAGAAAACAAGGCCCTCCAAGTCATCTCTGAGCATAACTACGCGAAAACACCATCAAATGACGATTTCTGCTTAGATCAACAATATGCAGATGACATAAGCTGGGGATCCACGAAAAAAAAGACCTACAACTCATAGAAAAAGTAGTGCCAGAAGTTCTCAAAGAAAGAAACCTCCTCGTAAACGAGTCAAAAACAGAGAAATACAAAATATCCAG
>LQRL01126568.1:1335-32448 GCA_001703475.1 Hydroides elegans
GCTATTTTAGCCAATTTGACAACTTCCGGTAGGGTGTTTTTGACCGAAATTATCAAAAGGCACATCTACGGACCAAGACTTTTCATTTGAGCCTATAACCAAGTCACTAAGACCTTCCGTTCAAAAGTCCTAGTCCGTACAAACTCAAGTCTTGAAAAACCGCTATTTTGGGCTATTTTTGCCAATTTGACAACTTCTGGTAGGGTGTTTTTGATCGAAATGGTCAAAAGGCACATCTACGGACCAAGACCTTTCATTTGAGCCTATAACCAAGTCTCTAAGACCTTCCGGTCGTAAGTTCTAGCCCGTACAAGCTCAAGTCTTGAAAACCGCTATTTTGGGCTATTTTAGTCAATTTGACAACTTTCGGTAGGGTGTTTTTGATCGAAATGGTCAAAAGGCACATCTACGGACTAAGACCTTTAATATGAGCCTATAACCAAGTCTCTATGACCTTACATGCTAAAGTTCTAGCCCGTACAAGAAAGCGATGACAGACGGACACCCAAACTCTATAGGCCCCCAACTTTTGGGTTGGGGCCTAAAAAGTTCTAGCTCTAACAAGAAAGCGATGACAGACTGACGGACACTCTAACTCAATAGGCCCCAAACTTTGTCTTTGGGGTAGGGGCTTAAAAACCGCTGTTTTGGGACATTTTGGCTTAATTTAGCATAATTCTGGTAGCGAATGATCGAAATCTGACCGAGAGTGTCTTAATAATAATAATAAAAATAATAGGTGATACTTATAGATTTATTGGTCTTCTTTGAAACCTTGGCGGTTGAAAAACATGGTTGCCGGTATACAGTATACATTCATAATTATTATACATATTAGCACATCAACACGCCGCGACCTTTTATCTAAGCTTATAATCAAGTGTCTATGACCTTCCGTCCATAAGATCTAGCTTATACAAGCTCAAGTTTCGAAATACCTTTTTTCCTTAAAGTTCAAGTTGGCCGAATTTGACCGAAAATGTCAAAAGGAACATATATATGCAAAGACCTCTCATGTGAGCATATAACCAACTCTCTATGACCTTCCGTTCTTAAGTTGTTTTCCTATTCAAGAAAGCGATGACATACGGACAGCCGGGGACGTGGCCTAAAAACAAGCACAAGGATTTTTCACAGCTGACAATTCTGTATTATCGCCCACATGATGACCATATTTAGATGCATTCATAAACCTATATACCTTTTACTCGTTGTTGAAAGAAATTTGACATTTTGATTTACAGTTGAACTTCTAGTCTGAAGTTGTGAGGCAAATCTGGAGATGAGAATTCGGCTGAACATTTTGGCTGGATTTTGCTGCACTTCGCGAAACCTGAAGAATGAGCTTGGACAGGTTATTCAGGTTTCAGTCCATAAAAAATAACCACAAATGAATCAACGGTAAATAAGGGAGTACGACATTTCCTGAAAATTATAAATTCGCGGACATTTACATTAAAAAAGGGGAGAAAACTCTAAATCGCCTCTTGTATACGTATGCTTAGAGTTAATGTGCAAAATCACGATCAAACTATGTTTTAAAGCATCCTATTGTTTATTTCAATTCTATGGGTTATAAGTGTTTACTGCCTATAATCTTTCCAAAATAAATAAATTGCTAAATATCAGAGGGTTTTTTCTTATATGTTATCCTAGTGTTCTTAACGATGGGCAGCTGTCCCAAATAGACCAAAAAGTAAACAACCTGCTCGGTGGATGAGATGGCTCAATGTTGTGTGGTTATGTCATTCGTAAAGAACAATAGTCGGTTACATGTCTGTCAATATGGTGCACGTGATGCTACGCCACTATTTCAGTTATCCTTTCATTACCGCCCTAATTAGGTCTATTGTTTTTCGTTGAAATACACTTAAACTTGAACAATAATACAAATAATTTCATATGAGATCGCAACTCGATTATACTGATCAAGATTATGTAGGTCACGATAAAACTAAGAAAACATGTTTTCAAATAAATTCACATAAATGCCAAGAATCTTCATAGTAAGAAGTTCTTTATCGGATCTACTGTTGCCAACAATAATGCAAACAATTGTCTTTATTGTGACATACGTAACTTTATGAAAGACTTTGCATTATTGGTTTGTTAAATTTGAGTTTAAATCGTGCTTTTTCCATTTTGACAAATCAAATTGCATTCATGCGAATATTTGCAACAATGCTGCGTAGACCTTTGAATTTGTGTTGTTGGTTATTTTTATAAGGTTTGTGGAAAGTATTTGTTTATACGATATATTTGCAGTTTGAAATTTTAATAGGCGAACCAAAGTTATACGAAAATAAATCGGAACCAGGATGCTAGCTGTTATTTCTTTATGAAGCTGTCAGAATTAGGGAGAAAGTTGAGTCGAGCAAAGAAGGAAGAGGTTTTTTGTGCAGTTGAATTAAATGGTGTAATTATAAGTTAAGGTATAAATTGGAAGTAGTGAAAATAACCATCACCTGTTATATCCAAAGTGCTCTTTTGATTTTATTCATTTGTTGATCAAAAGCACAATAACCCCTTATTATCGCCAATGCGTTGCGCATGTCGTTTAGCATGTCACTAGCCTCATCAAGGTTTTACAGTAATGAAATTGTGATTTCTTTTATTTTCTCTTCTTCGTTTTTTCTTTACCATGAATATTTGCAATAATTCATCTTTCTTTTTCAAATTCACATATAAGAATGTACTTGTCAAACCGTTTTAACTTAATATTAATACAGTTGGTTGACATACATTCTATGCAGTATTAACATATGTCCTCTTGATCACACATATTATTTTTTTCAATTTATAAAAACACGAATTTGGTTTTTGGATTACTACCGGTTCTGGTTATATTTACAGCGCTTGTCGTTCTATTCGTCCGTCCGTCTGTCAAATCGTACATTTTTGTTTTTCCGCTTACAGATCTTCATTACACGGCGCGGAAAGTGAACGAAAGATTGAAAATCACCAGAGATCGAATCTTCTCGAGCGATTCACCATCGAAAAAGCAAAAATAGACCAAGAAAACGAACGTGTGGGTATATCTCAAAAATGATAAAAGTCTTAAGGATAACTTTCACAGAATATAAATACCACTGGTCCGCCGGCTCGGTTCCGTTAGTTTTTCGGCCTTGGGCCGGTCGATTTTAAAAAGCCACCGAGCCTACGTGCCGGCGATTTTGTGAAAATGATACTCAGAAGGCACAAAATTAAATGTAAATATTAACTATTGAATACATAATAAATAATAAAGTACTTTGATATCAATCGAGTTAACCGGAAGTTGAGGAAAGTGGACGATATTCGATGATATATCGACAAGAGAACCATTTTACTTGGTATTACTCTGTATAGACCTGTTTGTGTTTTACCAATGTACACTTTGTTGTTGCCGGTTTTTTCCCATGCTACATGGAACACGGTGGCGCAATGGTTTGTCCGAGGCATAGCCAGGAGTGACTAACGGACAAATTTCTTGTGGTCATGCGCCAAATAAACTTGATTAAATTGTGATCCAGATATGAAGAGCCAAATTCATTTGGATATTATAAGCACTGGAAATTGTGAAAATAAATCACAGGGTGAACACGATCTATAGCTATTTTATTTCAACTATAAATGTAAACTAGATGAAGATAACGAGTATGACTATTTAAATGTTTGTATTTTATTTCAACTATAAATGTAAACTAGATGAAGATAACGAGTATAACTATTTGAATGTTTGTATTGTGAAGTTAGAACGTCATTTTTTTTAATAATTGGAAACAGATAAAACTTCATCCCGAATCGATTAGTCAGCAAATCGATAAATGCTGACTTAAATAAAGTGTTCGATATGCTATCTTCTATCTACATATTTGAAAGTATTATGTTGAAATTTACCAAGCTCTATTAATTTGTTCAATCTCACGCTTGCATATTCGATTTATATTTAATAAAAACGTTATTGGAAATAACATGTACCAATGACTTTGACAACAATTTCATTCTTACGTACGAATATAATTATACGACAAAGGCTATGCATTTGTGTCCGAGTTTGCCATATTTCATGTCGTTATAAAATTGTATCAACCTTGTTTTATTGCAAGTGTACCGCTGGAACTCAAGAATATCGATTAAATACTAGTATATTATTAAAATAGCCAACCTAATAAGAATATTCTTATCAAAATTTTACAGGCTTCGATATCACCGTAAAAAGGCAATGAAAAAAGTCAGATTAGAATTAACAGTTTTTCACAAAAATAGCGCTGGTAATCAACCAATACATTGTATTATAGAGAAAAGTGTTTTAAGGCAACAGAACAACACAGGGAGCGCTAAACGCCCAATTATCGAGAAAGTTGAAAGTCTTTAGACATCAAATGTTTCAAATTTTTCGAACTTCACAATATCGTCCATCGTGATACTCGTCTTTATAAATTTCACCGCATGGTTGAAATGGGCCTCCGTCAATTTTCCACGGGCGGCCTGCCCTTTATGTACGGCTTCAACGGCGGCTTTGATTTGTGCTTGTCTTGTAACCAAAAATAATAAATCCATATAAACTTCATGTAAGATAAACAACATGATCATTATTCTATAAATTACCTTACGCTCCGTTGTTAGAAATTTACATGGGACTTTTAATTATGTTATACTTATTTATAATCATTTATTTATATTCCATTCTAATATGCACAAGTTATTGACGTCACTGCCCGAGAAATATGTCCGGTCCAGATTCTGAGTTAATACTCTTGACTCACACGCTAATTCTTCTCCCACAAAAGACTCTATCATCTGAGTTTTTCGTCATCTGAAAAATAGAAAATGCATTCAAAACACAAATTAACATAAGTTTAAGAGTTCATTGAGAACAAATTGCATTCGATGAATGTTACATAAGTATATATATTTTTTTTGGAAACTCAACCAACCCCTTCAGTATTGGTACCTTTTTGCGGTTGTGTTCTTAAACTGTTTAAGCCGACACCTAATGAAAATTCAATGATCTAAGAATGAACTTGGGGAAGTATCAAAGAATAAACAATAAGTAATTTAAATATATTTTACCATTGGGTAACGGAACAAACAGCCTCATGCCGAGTCGTCTTACAATAACTTTGTCGATGTTCCATGGGGTGTTCGTGGCTTCGATGATGTATATATCTGAGTCTTTGCTAAAACCTTGAACATGAACATTTCGTCATTAACCGATTATTGTTTGAACATTAATATCATCGCATGAATACAAAGAGGTCAATATAGTGATTCAAAAAGCCAAGAGTCGAAAAAAATAATGGACCATTGTCGAGGTACAAGCTATTACAAAAATAAACAAAAATTATATACAATCAATATTCAAAATTGTTATAACAATTATATATATTATATTTCTGAAAAACTAAAATGTATTTATGTTTAAATATGTTAACCTACCGTTGATCTCTCGGAGGAACTGATATATATTTTGGTTATCGTGATTCGACGAACTCTTTCCTCCTCTATCCTTTGCAGAGCAGATCGAATCAATTTCGTCCATAAAGATGATACAAGGTTGTCTATTGCAAATAAGATTAACATTTTATCCATTTTAAATATTATATCTAATTAAACATTCAACGCCATTTTAAGCTATGAATATAATTCATAATTTATCCTTATCAGCTTTATCATCTTCATCATGATTTTACATGATGACATATTAGCTACAAAACACTTAATAACGTTATGAAAATAAAACTCAATATTTTAGAGAAAATATGGAAGACAAAGGGCTTTCGCAGTCCGCCCAGGAGCAACCTTTCAGATTCGTCTAAGGTTCCTCCGTTGCGGGCTTCACGTGACAAATATTCCGTCTTTCCCCTCGAATCATGGTATTTTATTGTACCATCTTAAAGGTTAAAAAAATGAAACGTACCAAATGAAAAACCAGACTAATAATCTTCACACTTTCTCCTATCTAATTGGATAAGAGGTCTTTGGCAGAGACGCATAGAAAACAAAATGAAAGTTCTTTAGCCACGGCTTTCGCAAGCATTGTTTTTCCTGTCCCCGGGGGCCCATACAACAGGAATCCCTTAAACAAAGAAACATTATAAGTTGAAAATTATGTGCGTCAATATGCTTTTTTGCAATCGCTACCTGTAGATGAACCATTTCAATATCTCTGATCAAACTCAATAACTTTTTCATGATGTGGAGCTATCACAACAAAAAAAAAAATTTCGGAGTACACGAGAAAATCTAGGTTACCAAAAAATATAAATATTATCCAACTCTAAATCTCAATGATCAAAAGATTGAAAATCGTTCAAGTCTAAATTCGAAAATTCATAAGTAAAATTTAAAAATAACCATAAATGAGTTGATTTTCAATATTTCCATTTTTATCCTGGGTAACTAATAGAGGAAAAACTACGAAAGACATTTCAGGGTAAATAAACGCAATATGGCTGATATCACATGCTGATATCACATGTAGTCTACGGATAAACCTTGGACCTTTTGTGATACACAAGGATGCCTTAAATGACCAAACGTTAGTTTAAGTTCATAACATCAGCTGAATTTTTTTACTTTTTGGGGATATAATTATTAAAATATTTGATTACATACTTTTCACATCAAGCAGAAAATGCATAAACGGCATGCTTCTATTACATCATCTCTGTTAATTCCGAAGTACATTTACATTTTCGCCAGCTGCAATATATGAATGCTAAGTTGGAAGCAAGTTTTTCTAATAGAAATATTCAACCAGTATCGTGTCAACAATATATAAAAGGCTCAAACATACAAATTATTAACAAAGGGCATATTATATGCATATATAGTGAAGATGTATCGGTAAAGGAACCTTAGTTTTAATGTTATGTCAAGCGAAGCTTAGAAAATACAACATCCTATAAACATATATAAATATATTTATAAATATACATTTATACAAATATGGGTTATCGTATCATCGGAGTTAACACGGCGCAGAACTATGTCCAAACCGAACATGTTCCGTTTTGAAATATTTTGGTATATTACACTACAACATCATTGTTTCACTACCACAATATATTATCTCACTGTTTACAATTTCAGAGCGCTAAAACAAAGACTTCATACCAAAGTGCCGCGGAAAAACCATTGCATCTCAAATATTAACAGACAGACAAGCGGAAGGACGGCTAGACGGACGGACGGAATTTGAGATAGCAATAAACCGCAGTTGAATCGGTTGTTTGTGGGCTAACCACATATATATTAAACTAAAATATTATTCTGTTACTCCGTACCTGTGATTTAAAATGAAAACAGTTGTGTAACACATACAGGTTCCTATAGAATTGAAATAGCAACACTTTTTCGTTGATATTTCACTAATTATCGCCCACTCTTTTCGAGCTTCCGTCTTACAAAATACATCTCGAAAAAAAACAAGGCACATCTTCACATTTTTCTGTTGAGACGATGACAAAAGTCTCAATGATAAAAGAAAAGGCCCAAACGCGCGATAAAATAGAATACCAAAACAATAAAAAAAACTGGACGGACGGGCGGACAGAGCGACAGGTGGAATGTCCCGAACAATAAACGGTTGAAGCCTTATAAACAAGACGCGTCGTATATAAATATTACGGATTGTATATGAACACACCTTCTTTGCGACGCCCGTATCCCAGTTGCATAGCCATTTGCCTCTGAATATGATTTCTCTTTGGATAGATCCTCGAAGACTGGATGGTCCCAAGTATGGTTGATTTGTTGTTCCGATAGATAGTACATATACATTGTGCATAACCTGGGTCAGCTTCATACTGTAAAAGAAACTTTGTGGTAACAAGAATTCTGAGTACACGAGAAAATCTAAGCTACCCAAAAATATAAATAATCTTCAACTCTAAATCTCATTCGATTTTGCAATTTATTTGCGATGCCCAAATATAATCATATTAATTTACTAAAATGAAATTGTTTATTTGAGTCTTTAAATACATTGCAACTCCTCGACGTGACCTTTCGATAACATAAAAAGGATGGAATATATGAGCAATTCCATTTTATGTATTTTGTTCCACACGTTATACATCTTGTATATGACGAGTCTCAAATCGAATAAAATTCAATAGCTCATTTGAGTTTTACCAAACATCTCTATATAATCAGTCTTGTACCTCGTATGGAAATAAAACATTACTGTTCTGCCTTTTTTCATAATACTCGTATATATATTATCGTACAAAACAACAAGGATATACCAACTGTCCAACAAATAAAAAACAATATTACACATAAAAAACAGTAAGTGTAAAAAATGAAAGAAAAGGTATTCGATATAAAATTATATGTTCAAGGTGAATAAAGCCGTGTTTCGACGATTTAGAAACGCATGTCGTTTAGACATGCAAAACATGTTTGGGCGATAATACAGGTTTATTGTGCTCAAATGACTATAGAACACATTGAATAAATATTCAAACATATAAATACAATCAATTTGTCGAATAAAACGTGTTTAATATATATACATAAAACTTTTACACTGATTATTCTTCAATTGTTTACATCCTCTCAAAACGTATTTATGCTTTAATCTTTAGGACCTAATTTTGTCGTGCATATATACATCATATTTGGGACAGACTTGAAAGAAAAAATTGATAATTAGCTTAATTAAATATCATTGATTCAATGGGTCGGTCGCTGATTTAGCTTCACATAAATTGTTCACATAAATTGTCTAAAAAATCTTCAAAAACGTAGGGTATTTTTGGTGGATAAAAGTATCTTATAGAAAATATATTTATTCCCAAACGAATGTATTAAAAAAAGTAGGACAAAGAGATATCATATTATTCTAAATGTTTTTGCATAAAAATAATAACGAATGTCACTTAATGTACTTCATTTCCTAAAACGTTTTATTAGTTAAATCCGATTTTGAATAAACGTATGATTTTTTTCCAAGTGACAGTTA
The DNA here is from genome assembly GCA_001703475.1 of Hydroides elegans. Classification (NCBI taxonomy): domain Eukaryota; kingdom Metazoa; phylum Annelida; class Polychaeta; order Sabellida; family Serpulidae; genus Hydroides; species Hydroides elegans. Next base: position 10,289 of record LQRL01126568.1, read on the forward strand.
TTTTTTGAAATAAGATCAAATAAGTGAATCAAATTTGTACTAAGCAAATTCGAGTTATTGTTTTTGAAATCCTCATTAATGTTGTAAATGACATTTTATCTTGAATTTTAACAATTCCGCGTATCAGGTTACATTTATTCATATTAGTTTTGAAAAAGGAGTATATTTGGGCTTGCATAAAACATTTAATCAAGTGATTTAATAAGATATTGTGGGATATTTTTGATTTATTTTTGCATTTATTTCTGGACATTTGTATTTTGTCTTTCTGTAGATATTTCAATTTGTACGATCACTCTTAAAATAAAAAGGTAATTCGTAAAACATCAAGAACATTTTTCAAAAATAAGAATATTCTTCTAAAGAAAAACAAATTTTAATCAATTAATGTGGTTATTTTTTTTACAAAAATGCGTATGCTTCAACATTCATGAAAAGTGAATTCCGGATACGCGTAAATGTTTAGATACGCCGGATTGGGTGTAACATCTACCATATTCCTAATTATTTTTATTGCTCAAATATCATATTTAATCGCTATTTTGAATTGTCAAAAGTCGAAAGCAAAATGGCGAAGGCGAAGGTGAAGGTAAATTTATTCCTTCCGTTACTTACCAATTTTCTTCAGTCAAATTATTCATAACACATGCCACCGGAAACACGTGTGTTTACTAAATTTGTCATATAAAGAACACGCATTATCATGACATCAGTCACAGCTGTCACACAAGTCATCGTAAAGAACACTAGGTATACCAACGGTTCTCCCCCTTTTATTATGTAAACATCCGCGAATATATAAATTCTTGAATTATCAAACTCCCTTATTGCTAGGGATTAAACATAGACTGCGGGTTTGTTTCCCTGATTAAGAGTTTCAAAATACCATATAAAAGATAACTGAAGGCCTGAGCTTTATTATAGTGTTTAGTGACTCTAAACACCGCAGTTGAAGATTATCGACTTGTGGTAACATATTTTACATGATCATGATGATATTGAACGCAGCGCCTTTTCAAGCTTAGTCCTTGTGCAAATTTAATAAATTATCCTTTCTCATGTATAGAGTCTTTATAAAATCCTTCTCACTCGTAGAGTCACTTGTAGTATCAAAACTCACCAGTATCACATATAAATTCACAACAAATATCACTTTTCATTCACAAATTTTCGCCATTCATTACTATTCTGAGCTAGAATCATCGCACTTTATATTTCTGTAAAAAATATATATTCAGTGGCTTCTGGATCAATTTGAGAAGAGTTAATTTTTTGCAGCTAACGGGTTTTTTGAATTTTCTCAGACCATCATAGAGTGCTTTTTTAGCCGGAGCTGAATCTGGTAGTCTGCATATATGGCAAAACACTCTGAGTCGTCGAGTTGCGATAGTCGTTGAGCACGATTTTTGACCAGCTCTTCGGTAGAGCTATTCGTTTGTTATCCAGTTGTTATTTGGGTCACAACGGATGTTTAGGACTCGGCGAAGGAGTTGTCTTTGGAACGCGTCAATTTTTCTCTAATTTCGGTGACAGGAGTAGTGACCTGGCTGGTTTACTTTTAAATCTTGCAAAAAATCACTTATAACGAGCACCTTTATATTTTACATATTGATGGTCGAATCCGAGTAGAATTCGAATACACATCAAGATATTACATTGAAGGGAGATATCATACGATGCTAGTCAACTCTGGACGAACTCGAAGGCTGAGTCCTGAGATTTGACTGGCAGAGTGTGGAATTTCCCTTCAAAATGCGATCCAGTGGTGTGTTTATTTATCACACTTTTTCACGAAGAAGAATCAATTCAAATACATTTATTTTGTTTCATTATTTTAGCCAGCCTTGTTAGCTCAGTCGGTTTTTTGCGTCATTTGCACTTAACAAAGTTTTGCTTAAACTTTTTAAATAACTCTTTAATTTTATTGACAAACATATATACAAATTTGAACATGACCAGATTATAATATATTTTGAATGATGAATTCATAATTCTATGAATATCATAATAAAATATGCTAACTGAGGTGGATTTGAAACGCTGATTTGCTTAAAATGTAAGAGAATCACGGGATCCCCGGTTCAAATTTTAGGCGGTAAGGTATACACTATTTTAAACATAATATTCAGTCAAGTTCATTTTAAATTTATGGCAAAGATCATGGCAAAACACTGCGTGTCCTGAGCTAGACCGTAACGCAGGGCCTCTATCACCACTGCGCATATAACGAATTGTACTGCAAAACGCTGTTTCCAGATGCATAACTTATTAATAGTAATAACTATTGATTTATCGATCTTTTAAACAGCAAATAGAGAATAGTAACATAGACAATAAATCATTACGGTACCGATCCCAATGGTGCCATTCCCTTATAAAATAACCTACAAATTGCTTTACCTTACACCCGCAAAAAATGTCATTTTCACGGAATTGAAAGTAAGTTGGGTGATGCTGGTCGAAAAAGATGCTGGAGTATTGAATGAGTAGTAATTTTACATTTTTAGATTTTTCTTAAATGCTCTTTATACACGTATGAAATAAATGTTATTTTGATGGATTTCATGGAAGCCTTTAACCAAGTGGCCCATCGTAGACCTTTAATGGAAGGTTGAAGCATCAGTGGAAACGTCCTTGGTTGAACTGTAAATTTTTACAAAGGCGTATGGGAATTATTATTAACAGTAATCTAAATCTCTGGAACGAGTCAACAAACGATGTGGTTAAAGTATAAACCGTATCGACTTCGAACTTGGCCTAGCCAAATACTTGACAAGATACAATAAAAACTATACAAATACTATAGCCAAATACTTGACAAGATACAATAAAAACTATACAAAAGCCTATTATTCTTGTTATGCAAAAAACTTTAGAAAATGTAAAGACAACAATCTGGATAACCTGTTTCTTAAATACTGGCATCCTGCGCAAAAGCATAACCAGAACTGCGTACCGTGTCTCACTGCGTATTACAAACAAATATAAAACAACATTGCAGCTAACAATTAACAACACAAACACAACAAAGAATCTGAAGTGTCAACTCCACATTTTTGACAACGAAAAGCATAACCATTCTGTTAAGCTCTCCTGACCTATTGCCGTTGTATAACACGGTTTGAGAGTGAGAAGCATTTTGGATGATTAGACAGAATTCTGTCTCAGTTTGATTGATGGTTGGGAAAAGAGTTGTGTTAAAATGATATAGTAGCACTAAAAGTTTTTGGCAGCATTGTGAGGAAAGAAGACTCAACAAAACACTCGTAGCGATATGTTCTTTAGACAAATAGATGAATACATATTTCAAATCCAAAGACCAGAATATACAGATTCCATCCCGCACGATGCCCTGGTGAGTCCAAGGTCCGTTTCCGTTTTTGTTTTCATATGACTGATATCAGCGCATGTTATGCGTTTTGAAATGAAAAGGTCTATGTATAAGAGACACCACTCTAAGATATGATAAGCTTGAACGTCAAATTGTTAATTGCAATTATGTATATGGTCGGTAAAAACATTCGTTGCGATATAAGGACAAATGGTGAACCCTCAATGAACAGACATGGAAGATAAATCATCAATATCAGATGTGATCTAAATTTAGTAAGAAATCTGAATATGTGACCTGAATAAAATCAGCGATTATTTAAAACTTGTGTCACAGTTCGAGAATAGTTTGAGAAAAAAAACAAAAGGGGCTTACAAGAAATTAAGCGAATTATGGGAAGAAAATCAATAATGAGAGCCTCTCGAAATATAGATGATTCAATCCTAGATCGTACTTTAACAAAACCAAGCAGATGTGAATTTATTAATACCGAACAATTTTGTAATCGTATTATGGTAGTTATCGCAAGTGACAATCATGAACAATTTTATAAAATGAGCTAGCCCTTTGGGGGAAATATGATTGTGATATACAAACAGTCTTACTAGATCATACTACCGACGCTTGAGAATAGTATTAACTAATCCTACTACTGAAAGTATTTCCTTTGAAATACCAAACTGTATTTTGACACACCAAAATGCTAAATGATCGATGGAACCATCACATCACCTTCACTGCCATGTTGCTAATTACAAATGTCCGATAAAGTGACATCTAGATGCATAGTTAAGAAAAATAATGATGAGCACAGAACCCTGTGTCTATAGTGATGGGTAAATGGTTGCCTTTGAAACTGATCACAAACCCATGCAAACCATTTTGGCAAACATGGCTTCGAAATATCTATACGATGATAAATTAGGCAATTATGACTAACAAACTACGAATTCAATAATAAAAAAATATGTATGCTTTGATATATTCTATTCAATATATCTATATAAAATATTCTATTTAAATAGAATGATAAACTATTGGTAAATATGAAATTTGATCTACAGAAAGTCAATCAATTAATGTAAATTTTATTCTTAAGCTGCTGTCGTGAGACAACACCAAAGCCTGTCCTTTGCTGTAACGTGGTCAAATGGTATATTCAGGTATATTTGGATTATTACCATATATGGAATTGTTAATCATTATTACTCAAATGGTTACGCAAAACAAGTTTAATTGATTAAGATGATATTGATAATTTGAGGATTTTGTCATATACATACTAGAAATAAATGGTTGTGGTTATATGAATAAATCATCTAGTTTTCGCGTTATAAGAAAACTTTAAAAACTAATGAGCTAAATAATATTTTTTCTGATATATGAAATTATTCAAATATATTTATATTTCAACTATGCTGTACACATTTTTTTATAACCAATTTACTCTTTCTAAAGCAAAGTGCATTGAACTTATGTTTAATTTTTGTTATAGTCTGCTAATAATTGTCACAAACACATTGATGAATATTTGATATTTAATAAGATAAGATGTTTTAATTATTTCAACTTGTTTAACAACTTGCTAAATTATATTTATGATAGCATTAATTCTATTGTTTTATTGATGAGAAAAACTTGTTGTGATATGTTGTTTGGTTTAGCATCTTTATTTGCTAAGCAACTTTGATATTGATTCAAGCTGGAAAACCCTGACTTCCAAATATGATTTGTAAACATGTCTTGTAAAATAAGAGCCAGGCTTTTATTGTAAATCGCCATTTTTAACTAATGTTGCGAGTCCAAACTGCTATGTCCGACCTATCATGGGATGGAATGAAGTGAATCTTATACCCTGAATTTGTGTTGGTTTATTTGTTTGTTCAAAGATTAAATATGTAGTTATTACATATGATTTTATTAATACCGATTCGTTTCATATCAAATAATGAATTGGCCATTATAAGGAAAGTATATTGTAAAGCAAAATTATTGAAAAAAATGCCATTTTTAACTAATGTTGCGAGTCCAAACTGCTATGTCCGACCTATCATGGGATGGAATGAAGTGAATCTTATACCCTGAATTTGTGTTGGTTTATTTGTTTGTTCAAAGATGAAATATGTCGTCATTACATATGATTTTATTAATACCGATTCGTGTCATATAAAATAATGAATTGGCCATTATAAGGAAAGTATATTGTAAAGCAAAATTATTGAAAAAAATATGTAATTTATAGATTTTTAAAACAAATTTATGAACTATTTCATGGTGATATATAAAGTTTTAAAAAATCATGCTATATATATACGTGTAGGCAATGTATCTTAAACGAAGATATTCCGTTTTTTTTAAACTTAGGACTTGCAATGGCTGATCCACTGGATACAGATATGCCTTCTTTCGGTGTGCATGAATTGTCTGTCAGATTTTTGAATTTAGTCTGACCCAGCTCTGAGATCATTTCTATTGTTAAGACATAAACTAATATCAGGACTCCATGACGAACTTGCTGCAAGGTAGAAAAACACATACATATTTTATCATAATTTTATTTATTTTTCTTTCAATACATTTTAACGAAAACAATTTCCTATACAAACAACAATAGTACATTCAATTCATATATAGTAAAACACATACAAACCACATAATAAATATGTCCCTCAAAATCACACATTAATATACACGATTTCTGCGTTCTTTTATATAATTTTCATTATCAAATGAATAGATAATACTGGTAGATTAAAATACTGATCAATACAAATTATCTTTATCGAGGCATTCTGTGCTTGGGAATATATGTAAGCACTGATAAAGAAAGTGTCTAAGAAGTTCGTCAGGTAAAAATCAAGGCAAATCGAAAGCTCGAAGGTATGTACAAATCGAATTATTTGAAAGAATTAAATGTGTTTCTATATATCATAGACAAACAAACGAAAGTTAAACTTACATTTATACCATGAATATTTAATAAAAATGCAACTCCTTGAGGTGAGTAAAATTCCTTAAACTGATAAAAAAACAGATTGAACCTGCATAGAATGATTGGGTTAATCAATCACAAAACTTGTAAATACATTTTCAGATGGGATAATTCGGTCGGACTCATTTACGCTTAAGAAGAATTGACAGGGTGAAGATGAAAATCACGTATGGCCTTCAAAAATGCTCCTCGATATTACACGACTTTTGGCGCTCAAAACCCCCAGCGAATTTTACAACATATTGTGCAATAAATATAGGCTTGAGAAAGCATACAGGTATAAAACATCATATATATCTCAAATTATAATTTTACTATGTGAATATATATAAGCTCAACTTGCATATTTAACACACCCATGTTCAAAACAACATTTCCATATATTTAGTATTTTTTTCTATTTAATTTAGGTATAGCAAAGCCAAGCATGTCAAAGAAATTTACATTCATGAGATTGAGCCGTCTAGTTCTATTTGTCTTATGGCATGCCAAGTTACCCCTACAATGAGATCTGGAATATATGACGGTTAGGTTAGCGTAAACAATGATACCGATACAGTGGCAGGAGGACATATTGTAATTTATTTATAATATAGCTTGAAACACCTAGTTTATTACCTTTTTTAAGTAGAGATATATAATTTTCCAACGGCTATTAGGTATATATGAGATATTAACTGTCACCAAAATTAATGTGCACATTGCAGTATTGCCACATATATATAATATAAAATTATAATTTTAGATTACATGGAATATTTTATCACGGTTGGTCTGCTATTCCAAGTTGAGAAGGCTGTGATGGCGGGCCAAACAAACTTTTATGCACGTCTAAACTGAGTACATTGAATGTTACAAGCAACAATGTAGCTTCAACAGGACCTATTGTTCTCTGCGACCAGATATTGTCTAAAGATCATTACAACAAAGATGGTATATAAAATATATACACTGATACACAGTATGTAGGGGATTTTCTAAATTTTTTTTTTGCCATTTTCTCGTTTATTAACCATGAAATTACCATCCCTCTCAAAATAGTTTTTATCTATAGATTTATCTATTTAGATGATGGGGACTACCAAGAATCAGTGAAGATGCCTAGTCAATTCACACCTGGTGACATATCATATGTGAAATTTGATCCCATTACTGAAGATGTTGCCAAAGTTATGAAAGAATTAGTACCAGCGAGCTCTTTTACACAAGGCTATTTTTGCATACCCTTCTCTGAAGAACCCATTATAACGGCGCCTCCTGCACCTATAGATATTGCAAAACCCTCACAACCGGACGATTTTCAAGAGTTTTTTTTAAGAACTCAGATTGTCCAATGATTGTCCAATGATTGTCTTACTCTAGCTACAATTGGACAAAATGAATCCGCAGTGTGGCACAATCAAAGAGTAGGACGAATTACTGTGAGCATTATATTCTACTCCATTCAATATCCAATGCAATGAATAAAGCAAGTGGCAGTTGTGTTAAAAGTCTATGCAGCGAAATCATGGGTAATGGAAACAAACTTCAAAACAAGGCCATGAAACATGGAATTTTGTCGGAATATAATACCCAAAAGAAGTATTCAAAAAATAAAATGTATAAAAAATGTATAAAAATCATAAAAACCTTAACTTTCAGGAAACATGTCTGCATGTTCCCGAAAGTCATACATATAATGGTGCATTACCAGTTATGCTTGTTGAATGCTAGTGTCATGGTACAGGTATTATTGAAATAAAATGCCCTTATTCTATGTGTGAACAAACACTTAATTCAGACAATTATAAGCATGTTGATGTGGGATGGAAAATTGAAGCCTACTTCTCCATTTTATTATGCAATCCAAAGTCAGATGTGAGTTTTGTCGGTAGATTATTGTGACTTTTTGAATGTTTTGTGAAAGCGTCTCATTGTACCTGAAATGCTGACAGGAAAATTACACGAAACGCAAGAAATTCCACAGAATATCTACAACTCCACAATGCCTACCCTAACGTTTCTCATGATTATACACACATCGGGCTTCAGACCTCAAAAGCAGGACCACTTAAAAAGCCAATATCACCAAATAGCGTTCTATGTCTAACTTGTGGAAACGAATGCAAACTACCCAACCTCAGCCGTTGAGCAAGGCGTTCTTTGTAGTGTGTGTAATAGATAAGTAAATCTACATCGCGCAGGTTTGAAATCAGGAGAACAAGTAAGAGAATATGTAACATGGCTATGCATGCGCTGCGAAACGCTTAAATACACTATTCAAACACTTGTTGAATGATTGATAAGTTGAGTGAGAAAACCCCTATTTATATATATAGGGACATTCATGTTTGTAAGACCGGCACAAATCCTGACTATTTTGTCGACGTGTTAGATTAGTTTTATTCGAAAAGTTTTGTTTCAAAATCCCAAAGCATTTGAGCCTACCGATCACTTGTTCGACTAAGATTCTAAGATTCGCAATGCGTTTTGTTTTATTGCCTAATGCCGATGACATTTATGCAAAATCTCTGATGCCGGGGGAAATTGTAATTATATATGTCTATCAGAACCTTCTTCAGCTATGTTAAAACCCCTGTCTGCTTGGATCATATCGTATGGATCCATAAGATCTAAGAACTTAAAAGCAAACGTAATAAGAGGCTCGACCGTTATGGAATTCTGAAATGAATGTAAACTGGGAATTAGGTGCTACTGCAATGAGGAACTTCCCAGTGTTGTGATGTTTATGATTGGACCGAGTTAGGTTTTGGAGTGAAAAATCCTTTGGGGTTGATAAAAATTTCAGATAATTGCACGAATATCCGGTAAAATACGATACCTTTTTTACTTCGTAGCGCTAATTACATCCTTTGGTTGTCAAAATACTAGGCGCCCAATGTCACAATCCAGTGCACCCAGCCAGCAATAATTATTCTTGAAAATAATGACTTCGATATGCAAACTGCATACAAACTAAAATAAATTCATCTATACTGATCAATTTTCTATGTAGTGTTTGTTTTATCTTGAATGAATTTGCCCTTTTATATGTATGTTTCTAACCATACCACCTGGAGTGCACATGTTTAACAATCAGGTCATGAAATGCATAGAAAATGCTGACTGTTAAAAAACCGGTATAAAAAGCTACATTATTTTTATTCACCAAAATCCTGTTATGCTCAAATAATCTGTCTTGTTTTGACAAAAGTTTTGATTCCAAAAATACGATTTTGTCGCTTTATTGATTCATGTTCTTTTTGACTTATTGCCTTTCATTTCTAAGAATTTCGTTCTCATTTTCGACCTTTAAAGTTTTTTTTTTAAAAAAGGCCAAGCTTTTCCTTTAATGACCGAATGACAGAAAACAAAAGAAAAACTACAATTCGAAACAATGATACCTTGACTGAATCTGAATATCTGAATTATTTGTTTCATTACAAATATTGCTATTCATTAAGATTTACTTCAGGGTTGTGGTGAGTCAAAGTTGTCTTTTCTTCAACAAAATGTCTAGAAAATACACCATTGTTGTGTGTTTGGGTGTTTTAGTTTATTTTCTTCCTCTTCAAAATTCTCTTCCAAGTTTCTCTGCCTTCTCTATCTATCTTTTTTATGAACAAGGGAACATCCAGAAATAAAATTTTAAAAATATCAATGTTCTTGAATTTTTTTAATATTTACTAAACAAATGTTTTTTTTTGTATATGTGTATACTGGAACATTGTCATCAGGCATCACTTTAACATCACAGAGTGCCAGATTAAAGTAAAGGTTCACTTATGCAGTTCGGTGATCACCTATTAATGTACCGTTACGTTATATCTTTATTATAATATAATTGAATAAATATGACTTATATTTGGATTAACTGCTATTAGACATAGTTCAAATGTTGTTTAAAGTTGTACTCAACACTTTTATAATTCAAAAACTTACTCAACTGCTTCAGGGCATGCACAGCCAGGGCCTCGTTGTAGCACAACACGGTCGGGGCAGATTTTATTCAGCCATCGAGATGACTTTATGTACGTATTCGTAAATCCAAGTACGTAGCAGTATCTTAATCCTGCTACCTTTGGTCGATGTAGGTAGAAATCATCTCTGTGTCTGTATAATGAAAGAATAAAATGTATAACGATAGAAAATGGACTTACAAAATTAACAAAACTATTATTAATTCACCAGCTCACATCGGTAAGCTTCATTCCAAATTATCAAATCTATATCGGAAAAATCAGTTTTTCTCGAACAACTAGCTTGTACTTAATTCTTGTATATTTTTTTGTTTGAATTTCACATTACAAAGTTAGAAGTAAGGGCCTACATGAACATATTTTTAAGTTATATTTATCAAGAGTAGTTTTTGCAACAATTGAAATGAAATGTAACTTATTTTTCGTAAATATCAAATAACATCGTTATTTGTAGAGCTAAGGCGTTTAAAATGCCATTTTGAAGCCGTTCTAAAACCATACCTGCACGAAAGGGGTGCACCTACGAGTCTTTAGGTATAATTCATATTGCTGCATTTCTTCTAGTTTATAAATAATGAGTGATTTGGTGATTTTGAGGGACATTTTACTAGCATTGCAATGCATTATCCATAGATTAAAGATTAATATGCTTATCGTTTTATTATTTGTTTGCTGGCTATAGGTATGATTGTGGTCGACGATAAACTTTTAGAGTTTGGTGGGGTATCATGGAGTAAGTGGGGTAGGTGGGGTAGGTGTGCCAAAACTTTTTGTCATTTTTGTATTTTTTTTTGTTTTTCGTTTGAACACATTTTTGAGTTTTGTGGGGTGTCATGGGGCTTCGTGGGGTAGGGGTGCCAAACCTTTTTGTAATTTTTGATTTTTAAAGTTTTTTCGTCTGAACACATTTTTGAGTTTTTGTGGGGTGTCATGGGTGTACTGTGGTAGGTGGGGGTAGGGGTACCAAAATTTTCAGATTTTCGAGATTTTTGAGTTTTTGTTGGGTGCCACGGGGTGTCGTAGGTGTCACCATCGACATAATGTTTGTTATTGCTTGAAACTACAGTATATCATCGATAGTTCATTGATTAGGTGCTTAAATTATACAATCGATTTCCCATTTACTACCTTTGATAGAAATTATTATTTTAATTGTAATAATTGAATATAAAATAGCGGACAGACGCAAAAGATTGACGAATGTTCGACTTGAATCTAAGAATCTAAGAATTCAGTTATCACAACCATTTGATATTTATTTTGATGTTCTATATCATCGAAGGGGGGGTACACAAAGGCTTGCTAGGTATTTAACCTAAAAAAGTTATAGCGAAAATGTCAAAATGTATCAAAACATTAAAGAATGGGATGGAAAGTATTCATTGCATCCCACATTTCTTGAGTTCTGTTATATTAAGTGTGAGATTATGGTTTGTAAAACAATAACATGATTTGTAAAACCCGCGATACAGAGTTTTGAAATTCGATTTTCTCACTGAACCTCAATTATCGCTCACAATGTTTTGCAATAGAGTTTCCCATAATGTATTTTCGTAACCAAACCTCATATTGAAAAACAGAATCGATAAAGCTTGTTGTATTCAGTTACCTTCTAATCCACATTTGCGTTTCAAATGTAATGTTGTCCTCCCTTTTTCATTGGTTGATCAAGTCTTTTGCATTATTCATCAACACAGCATAAAATGGGTGAAGCAAGTAGATAACAAATCAGACTGAGTGAAAAAGCATATTTTCATTTGATGAAGGTCCAAAACAGGACTTGCTTATCGAAATGCATATTGATAAAAAATCAAATTGTATGGGTGTTGGTGAATATTTGCAAATTAACTAAAAAGCACTCAACCTGGTTGTTGTTCTTGTAGTTTTATCCAAGTGGGCTGAAAATAGACTGTTGTTTGTTTACATTGGCGACAGCTGTCACACTTTTCTTGGACATCAATTTGACATTTTATAATTCATTTGTATAATAAACAAGACTGTCCAAGGACAGTGTGCCACAACTTGCAAAAGCTTAACGTATTACAAATCTAACATATTTTCATTCACGTTTCTATAGGCTACAAGTAAATTAACGTTGTAATAGTTTAATTGCCATGGACAATCAGCATCATAACTGTTACCACAACAAAAAATATTTGGCGGGTTAAACCGACTAAAAAACCTTAGCCCTAACATAAAAATAACTATCAATATCTTTGATTAAGAAATAACCAGATAGCCATATATCCTGGAACGCAGACGCCCGAAACCCTCCCCCTCCCCCCTCCACTCGATAATATAATTTTAAAACTTAGTGCCTTTGCTATGATGCAAAACGAACCCGCAACTTCTACTGTCATTTAGCATCGCTTTCTCATACATTTATTATCTTATATAATCACCCAAGGGGGACGGGCAGGCAGACGGACAGACAGGAGGACAAACTCAACCCCATACCCCTCCGTTTCAAGGGGGAAAATCAATAGACATAAATAAAATATTACTCTTATATTCACATAAAGCATAGTTAGTTAGTTTATAGTCATTCAAGTGTATAAACCTAACACAAGTCAAGCATCCCGGAAATTCTAATTTTAATTCAACTGTTTATAAAACTGTCCATCCAGTAGATTGTAGTCATACAACTTTAAGAACCCACAACACAAGTCAATCATCCCGAAAATGCTAATTTAAATTCAACTGTTAATAAAACAGTAGTTACTCGGATTATGACGAAATAATTCGCGTTATCGCCATAAAGGCAACAGCCGCAGAATCAGGTGATGTAAACAAATTACTAGGAACCTGTATTATCGCTCACCCTAACAGGACGACAGTCGCATTAAAAAGTGGCTCAAAATATGTTTTAATTTTTTATAAGCGCTTATATAAGCACAATTGCTTACATAAGCACATATGGAATGCACAAGGCCCTAAGGAACATGTTAAAAAAATCCGCATTCAAATCGGTTCAGAACTGTCGGAGGAGTAGCGTTTTATCCGAAAAGTTAACGAACTAAACAGATAAATATCTATATATATGACTAAATCAATAACACCAAGTGATGGTACAATCCACGTCTTGCAAAGCAAGCCGTGGCTAAAAAGGGTGAGAAGAATCATTTTAATATAATACGAATAGGTAACATATATTTGATGTCTTCTGAACGATACTACAAATAAACAAGACTGTCCAAGGACAGTGTGCCACAGCTTGCAAAGATTTAACGTATTACAATTCGACCACATTTTCATTCAGGTTTCTGAAAAGCTACTAGTAAATTAACTTTGTAATAGTTTAATTGCCATGGACAATAAAAGTCATAACCGTTACCACATCAAAAAGTATTTGGCGAGTTAAAACGACATAACCTGAGCCCTTCCTCTTTTATAAACAGAAGAATATATTAATATATATCCTTAAGCACTCACAAGAAAACCTGGAACGCAGACGCCCGAAACCTAAACATCCCGCCCCCCCCCCCCATTTAAAAATTAGTGCCTTTGCTATGATGCGAAACGAACCAGCAGCTTCTTCTATCATTGAGCATCGCTTTCTCATACATTTATTATCTAATATTATCACCCACAATTTTTACCTGGCCGGGATGAAATCGAGGCATGACTTCAGACCTTGGTTTATAAGTGAATTAAATTTAAAAGCTTTAGCTTGATTCCTTCAAACCAAACTGGCGTGCACAAACCACCCTAATTTTAGTTAATAGTCATAGTCTTTTAAAACCCAACACGAGTCATTCATCCCGGAAATGCACATTTAAATTCAACTGTTTTTAATACTCTGCAGTAGTTACTTGGATTATGACGTAATAAGTCGCATTGTCTTCATAAAGGCAACAGCCACAGAGTCACGTGATGTAAACAAACAACTAGGAACCTGTATTATCGCTCACGCTAACAGGACGACAGTCGCGTAAAAAAAAATTGGCTAAAAATCTATTTTCATTTTTTATAAGCGCTTATATCAGCACAATTGCTTACATAAGCACAACTGGAATGCACAAGGTCCTAAGGAACATGTTAAAAAAATCCGCATTCAAATCGTTTCAGAACTGTCGCAGGAGTAGCGTTTTTCCCGAAAAGTTAACGAACTAAACAAATAAATATATATATATATACATATATATGACTAAATCAAAAACACCAAGTGGTAGGACAATCCACGTCTTGCAAAGCAAGCCGTGGCTAAAAAGGATTAAGTTAGCTTTTAAGATTCTAACCATATTATCGCTCATATGTACATAAAAATTGCTATGTCATAGTTAGTTTAAATAACTTAATAGTGTGTAAAATCAACTTCATTTGTCATATTTATTATTGACATAATACATCTTATCAGTTTTGCCCTTTTTTCTTTTCAGTCATGCCTGGTGGTACGATTCCGTGTTTCGTCAATGGATGCAGCAACATGGCGGGTGACAAGGAGAAACCGAAATCGTTTTTTCGAATCCCCAAGATTTTGCTACACCAAAGCGAAGAAATTAAAGACCTATCAACCAAGCGTCGGTTGGCCTGGATTTCTGCGATTGGTAGAAAGAAACCACCGAGCATATATTCGCGAATATGTGAGGATCATTTCTTGGGAAAGAAACCTGCCAAGCTCAACGAGACAGGCAATCCAGATTGGGTCCCATCACTCTAACTGAAGAAGGAGGATCACGACGAAAACGCACTGGAAGAATCTGTGCACAATAGCTAAAAGAAACTTAAAAGGTAACTATGATTAGCCAGTCTTTGATCACGTTGTACATAAATTCTCTCGACATCCACTGCGTGATCTCCGAGGTTTCTTTATATAGGTAAGGTTATGATTTATACAGGATGTTGAAACTGGAGGATGATGATAAATGTTCCTTGATACTATGTGCATGTCACAGTCTCGTTTTCATTCAATTTCATTAAGATGTTCATAGTGTAGGATTCTATTGCTTATATAATGGCAAATATATTAATCTTTATTGTGCGTCTTGGTATGTTTTAGATACAACAGAATAGCTGAACGAATAAACAAAAAGAACCGAGTTGAAGCAGCAGAGGCTTTGCTAGATCTGTCTAATATTGAGATAGAGAGTTGTGCAAAAGACAATGAGCAGGAAAGCGTCGAAAATTTACGTGAGAGGCTAGATCAAGCA
The DNA here is from genome assembly GCA_001703475.1 of Hydroides elegans. Lineage (NCBI taxonomy): Eukaryota > Metazoa > Annelida > Polychaeta > Sabellida > Serpulidae > Hydroides > Hydroides elegans. Next base: position 25,721 of record LQRL01126568.1, read on the forward strand.
CTTGGCGAGAAGAGTGAATTAGAGACTAGAATATATGTGTTAGAACTGTCAGAAGAAGCGTTTTAGGTGATGACGACAAAGTTTTATTCTATACTGGGCTTCCAACTCTTTTTTTTATTAATGACACTTTTTCACAACCTAGACCAATATATTCCTCATGGTCCTATATCTAAATTGTCGAAATTTTAAAAACTAATCCTTGTATTAATGAAGTTACGTCTACATGTCCCAGTGATAGATATCGGTTATCGTTTTTCAATTTCTCCGTCTACGGTGTCAAAGATTTTCAAAGATATGTTGCATGTTTTGTTTGTTAGATTGTCGCCTCTTGTTAGATGGCCGGATAGAGATATTTTTAAAAAAGTTATGCCCATGTCTTTCAGAGAAAATGTTGGTGTTCAAATTACAAGTATAATTGATTGTTTCGAATTAATTGTTGATAGACCGTCTACTTTAATTAACCAATCGCACACATGGAGTAATTATAAACATAGTAATACAATTAAATTCTTAATAAGCATATCCCCTGTCGGTACAGTCACTTTTATTTCATCAGGGTTCGGGAGTAGGGCTAGCGATAAATTCATTACAGAAAATAGTGGGTTTTTAGATAATATATTAGAGAATGATGTGATATTAGCGGATAGAGGTTTTAATATACAATGCAATCTTACTTCTTTAAAAGCCCATGTTGCTCTGCCTGCATAAACAAAAGGGAAATCACAGCTGTCGTCTTATGAGGTAGAAAATACAAGGAAAATAGCTAACTCAAGAATTCATGTTGAAAGATTAATAGGGATGATAAAGAATAAATATTGTATTTTAACAAAAGGTAAAATTCCAATAGATTATTTATTAACAGATGAGGATAATGTGCCAGTTATAGACAAAATTGTTACAGTCGCATGTGCTTTATGTAATTTGTGTCCATCAATTATTCCAAAAGATAAAATATAGCAAGAAATGTAATTTGGTTTTATTTTCAATTAAAATAGATTAAGGCGTATTCATTAATCATCACATAAACAAAAATCGCAAATCCATTTACCATCAGGAATTTCTTTCAAGTTAACGCAACTTACATGAAACCATTCATAAGAACAGCCTCCTTTATCACAGCCTATGTAATCGTCAATCTTTAACTCATTACAGAAACAGTATGTCTTATTGTTATTATTATTGTCATCTATGACCACGTTGGTTTTAACCTCGAGAACAATATCAGTCGTGCTTTCAAACGCCACGGCTTCAGGTACATCTCTATTCTCCTGTACACTGTGCGGGATAGCCTTTGAATGCAACCCACCAACTAATTCTGGCAAAACAACACGTTTGAAAAATATTTTACTAATACCTATTATTCGATCTATAAAAGCATCGTCTCTTTCTATTTTCTCAATGAATATATATTTGGGTGACCAAACTACATAAAATGCAAATGAAGCACCACACGCGTAAATCTGCATTTGTACCTGATAAAAGTGCTCGTGATCACGCTTAAGATGCAACTTTCCATCTTTTTTTTTAAGCGATTCATACTGTACATCGATGATAATAATATTTTTGTCCTTCAATTTGTACGGGCACTTAACCTCTAAAACGCCTACAGCATTCACATTCAATTTTCGCATCAGGTGATGCTCCAATAAATGAATGTTCCTTACTAATACAAAAACCACTTGTATGAACTTTCATATTTGTATGATTATTACACTCTATGGACATAAAACCAGCAATAGCATCTTTTTCATGATCGCGACCCCAATTACACGCTGCAGAAGAAATACTGCTTGATCTAGGGTAAAAAATTGTGTTTACAACACTTTTAGAAGGCTTATCAACTGATGTCTTACACACCCGTTTCATATTGGAGGCTGTAACTCTTCCAGATCTATATGCATACCACTCCTTATTATTATATTGACCTTTTGTACGCTTTTCATTTTTTTCTATTTGTTCGCTCGAAACGTCTAAAGTATTACTATTAATAACCTTATCACACTCCGAAAGAATTCCGTCTTTAGTTTTAGTCGTATGGTTCTCAACGCGAAGTTGTGAGGCGATCCAAACCGTTGGGTCTTTTACAATTTCTGGAATATATTGTTCAGAGTAGGGTGGAATGGCGGCCAAAATTGCAGGTTTAATGTCTAACTTATTCAAATCACTGAAGAACTGGTCCATATCATTATCTGAAGGCACTGGAACTACTGGTAATTTTTTTTTTTGGTTGAGCAGCTGACACATTCGTGAGGTCGGAATCCACCCTTCGTTTCATAGCTTTTTTTGATGAAAAGTCAAGCTGGTGTAGTGGTTTGGATGGACCTTTCCTTGAACAATAGATGGCACTACCCAATAGGTGGGCTTTTCTGTAACAGTTTTGGTACTCTCTATTTTGACAAGTCTTCTCACTTCAAATAGAATGGCACCCATATGAGTGCATGTCTCACCCAAACCCGCCAATTGCAATGTGCTGCTTTAATTTTGCCTGATTTCGAAGCAATTACCCAAGGCTGAAGCGGAGGGAGGTTGAGACTCTGCGAATGCATCACCTGATATGAAAAAAAAAGAAAAAAAAAACACATTTTTAAATGTTCGAAGAATCGCTTCAAATTAATATATGTATCATAACTTATCCACACCAATATATTCTCAAAGTTTCAGATTTGTATCTTTAATACTTTTTGAGATTTTGAAAAATCAGTTTTTCTTAAATTACTCACTTTTCCGTTTATATTTTTCTATGATTTTTATATAACATATACCAGAAGTTTAGATCTACATAGTGATATTTTGATTTTTTTACTATGTCTAGTTTTTGCAAAATTAAAGATTAAAGTTATTTGAAGAGATCGGGCGTTAAAAATGCCATTTTTGGACTCATTCTAAAACCTCTCTGGGATGAAAGAGGGTGCTTATACGAGTCTTTGGGTACCATTTATAATGATATATCTTGTCTAGTTTTGAAGATATAGGCGATTTTGTATTTTGAATTCAATATTTATATAGAAATCGTAGCGTAATACATGACACAGTATACATTACGTTGGTATGTATGGGTATCTAAGCGGTTACTTGGTTCAACATTTTATATAGATTTGGTGCAATTCGGGACAGATGGAGAGGAGGACAGCCCTATTTTTGGGCCATTTTTGTGCCCATTTCGGGCCAAATTTGGGCCAAATTTGGGCCAATTTTGGGCCAACTTTGGGCCGATATCGAAATGTTATGAAAGCGTATTAACATTCACATATTGACAGTCAGACGGTCAGATGGAGTAGAGGACAACCCTGTTTTATAAATACAATCAGAAGCAATGGCAAGGCAAAGAAATAAGGGGGTAGGGTAATTCGTTTGGGAGAATAGAAATTCAATACGTCTTCGTGTGACAAAACACATTTGGGAAATCTTATATTAAACATCATATGACTTTTTTTGTAAATGATATTCAAAAATATTTTCGATATTGATTTGAAAAAAAAAAATCTTCATTTAAGCTCTTCATTTTTGCCACCTATCTATTCCGCTTGCCACCTATCTATTCCGCTGGCCAACCGTACGTTTCTGCTGGCCAACCGTACGTTTCAGGTGGTCATCCGTACGTTTCCGGTGGCCATCCGTATGTTTCCGGTGGCCATCCGTATGTTTCCGTTGGCCATCCGTACGTTTCCGGTGGCCATCCGTATGTTTCCGCTTGCCATTCGTACGTATTCGCTTGCCACCTATCCGTCTCGATTGCCATCCGTTGCCATTTCGTCCGCTTCGCTCTTCTTACTTTAAGAGACCTCATCTTCTCTGTGCGTGATTCGATCTTGCCCTGGTGTAGACTCGAACTCGGAACCTCTAGGATCGTACGCTGTCGCGAATACCGCTACACCATCGGGGACCTCCGTGAATGATCGGGAATTTTGTAATATATATATTAACACGAAACTGCTTCGTAATAAAAACCGATCGATAACGATTCTCCGGCTGTTCATTCAAAACATTACATCGGTGGCATTTAGTGTGGGACAGTGTCAGGGCATAAGAAAACCATACACATATAAAGTAATTGAAATAAATAATACCTTAGCTCTCACGATTAAATTCTCAGTCCCTTCGACTTCAAAACTGCAAACGCCATATACCCATCCGCTTTGGCTTTGATTATAGGACTCAAAACTTTTAAAGTTCCTAAATCGTTCATGCGTATATGCGCTGATCCCATTCACGAAATAATCATGAATTTGGAATTCGTCTATCACTGGTAAAAAAGCTGGATCTTTCTCAAAGTTTTTAAGGTCTAATTTATATGGATCGATGCCTTTGATAATGCTGGTTTTGTCCAAATATCTATCACCTTCCTCCCCACGGAGAGATTTTTTATAACTGAACATTTTCAAAGTTCTAAAAATCTGTTATAATACATGTTCAAAACGACAAAATTTATCTATCAACTGTCAAAATCAGCTGAGAATTTGTTATTGTTAGGCTCTGTATCTAGGTGATTTATGCTATAACGAGACAATGACATACGCATTGCATCAAGGAACATTTATCAACATCCTCCATTTTCAACATCCGGTAAAAGAAAAATGTAAAAAAAAAGATAATTATCATCTAATATTATCATAAATCATCACCCAACCAATATAAAAAAAAAACTTTGGAGATCGCACAGGTGATGTCAATGAATTGGTGTACCACGTGATCGAAAACCGGCTCATAGAAGATAAACAGCCGTGTTGGAAAGTTCAATATAATGATTCAATTATCTCAGCCATTAGATATATCTTGCATAAGTTTTAGAGAAAAAAAAACATACAAGCCTGACGTTTCAAAATTTGACATGCTATATCATCGAATGGGGTACACAAAAGCTTGCTAGGTATTAAACCTAAAAAACACATAAAATGGGTTAAGCATAAAATGGGTCAATTAATTAGAGATCCAATCAAACTGGGTAGAATTGCATATTTTCATTGGATGAAAGCCCAAAACAGTACTTGTGTATTGAAATTCTCATTAATTTAAATCAAATTGTATGGTTGTTGGTGAATATATGCAAACTAACTAAAAAGCAGTCAACCTGGTTGTTGTTCTTGTAGTTTTTTCCAAGTGGGCTGAAAATGTCAACATCCGTCGAAACTCCAACAGAAAATCTCAAAACTTTGGCTAGTTCCACACCAGACGTTGTCTCTGGGACTGCTCAAGTGATCCAAGGGGAAGAGTCTGAAGAATGGCCGACGCCAGTAGTGCCTTCAAAGAGTGACACCCCTGTCAACAGCAGTTATGTCAGTCACTTCCCAGAGAGAACACGTCTGTATAATTTGCACTCATAGCTTTTAGTTTTGGTCGTATTTCATGACCGTATTTTATACTCAAACCCCAAATAGGTAGAATGAGCAGAACAAGACGATATTTGAGCAGTGCGTTTTTGATAGTCTTACGAGGAGGCCCCGTCCCCCGATATGTTTTGCCTTGTAACAAATGTGGCTACATGGTGAGGTGGTCTTACCTTAAATATAAGGTAAGCCCCGAGGTGGCTAGCCGGTTGTTACAAGGTTATGCAATGCGTGTGTACTCTTGGAGGTCTTGGTTCGTTCTGCTGGGAATCGCAGAGTCCAGCACTATTTATGTCACTTGTGACCTACTTCTCTTCAGTACACATGTCCGTAAATGAGAACATTATTGGCGTTACACTACCCCCCTTTTAATTTTTTGGAGGTTTGACAATAATATTTTTATAAATAAGCTACGCTTTAAATCGAATTCTATAGATCATTTAAGAGAGAACACATAGTTTTTAATTTAATCTTCGTCGCCATTTGTAACAAATGTGGCTACATGGTGAGGTGGTCTTACCTTAAATATAAGGTAAGCCCCGAGGTGGCTAGCCGGTTGTTACAAGGTTATGCAATGCGTGTGTACTCTTGGAGGTCTTGGTTCGTTCTGCTGGGAATCGCAGAGTCCAGCACTATTTATGTCACTTGTGACCTACTTCTCTTCAGTACACATGTCCGTAAATGAGAACATTATTGGCGTTACAGCCTTACGAGGATTCGGGACATTAATCTTGTCACCTGCATACCCGGTACCTCTTTATGTACAAATTATATTTTAGTTTTGAAAGTCATTACGTAAGTCTTGGTTTAGGCGTATTAACTCAAAGACCTGTATATTTGGCATTGTTAACCGGAAGTGATATGTAACATATTTTGAAATATTTGTAGAAATACGAGTAGATTTAATCATACTGCTCTTACTGCTTAACGCTGAGTACGTAGAAATACATATGGACTCGAGTCAAAGAGCCAATCTAGTGTTTATTAGGCCCCAACCACAAAGTTGGGGGCCTATAGAGTTGGGGTGTCCGTCCGTCCGTCTGTCTGTCCGTCTGTCATCGCTTTCTTGTACGGGCTCTAATTTTGAACGGAAGGTCATAGAGACTTGGTTTTTGGTTCAAATGAAAGGTCTAGGCGTGTTGATGTGCCTTTTGACCCTTTCGGCCAAATTTGGTCAACTTCCGTTGGCGAAATTGGCCAAAATTGCCGAAAAAGCGGTTTTTCGAAACTTGTGCTTGTACGGGCTACAACTTTTGAGCGGAAGGTCATAGAGACTTTGGTTATAGGCTCAAATGAAAGGTTTAGGCGTGTAGATGTGCCTCTTGTCTGTTTCGGCCAGATTCAGCCACCGGAAATTGGTCAAAATTGGCTAATATGTCCAATTCGTCGGGGGGGGGGGGGGGG